>OX421842.1:31759564-31999564 GCA_949127995.1 Suillia variegata
TTGTCTGACCCAGCGAAGAAGCTGTAGTTTAAGAGATACCGAATGAAATTTTGGTGCGTCGTATATATATATATCTATATATATATATATATATATATATATATATATATATATATATATATATATATATACATATATATATATATATATATATATATATATATATATATATATATATATATATGTGGCGCAACAGAAATCACCCTATTGGAAGATGCTCTCATTTTTGCAAATGGCCGCCAATGTCAAATCTGTTTTGACATTTGTGGACTAGACATTTGTGGAATAATTGTGTCTATTTTTTTGCGTAACAATTCGTCTGTGGTGTTGGCAAAAATCATAATGAGCGATGAGGCTCATTTTCACCTCAGCGGGTACGTGAACAAGCAAAATCATCGCTTCTGGGGAACCGAAAATCCGCGAATGATGCACGAGAAACCATTACACCCGCTCAAAGTGACTGCGTGGTGCGCTGTTCACGCTGGAGGAGTCATTGGGCCGAACGCCGCGGGTCAAACGACAACAGTGGACGGTGCGCGCTATAGGGCAATGTTGACCGAGTTTTTTCTGCCCGAACTGGACGAATTAGGACTGGTGGACATGTGGTTCCAACAGGACGGAGCAACAGCAAACACTGCACGAGCCACAACCGACATTCTGAAGGCCGGATGACTTCTTTTGCGCCACCTTGTATATATATATATAGATATATATATATATATATATATATATATATATATATATATATATATATATATATATATATATATATATATATATATATATATATATATATATATATATATATATATATATATATATATATATATATATATATATATACATTTTTAAATCGACTCAGAATCCGACGCTGATCATTTATATATGTACTTTATGTATTTATATATGTACTTTATTTTTATATATATGAGTATATATATATATATATATATATATATATATATATATATATATATATATATATATATATATATATATATATATATATATATATATATATATAATTAAAAATTTCACTTATCAACAATTGGAAATTTGTATCTTTGGTCACTTATGATGAAAGGTTAGCTGCTTCCGGAACAGCTGTCTGCCACGTGCAAGTACACATATCGAATGGTTGTTGAGTTTGTTCCTCCGTTTGTATATATATATATATATATATATATATATATATATATATATATATATATATATATATATATATATATATATATATCTATGTATATATATATATCTATATATATATATATATATATATATATATATATATATATATATATATATATATATATATATATATATATATATATATATATATATATATATATATATATATATATCTATGTATATATATATATCTATATATATATATATATATATATATATATATATATATATATATATACAAACGGAGGAACAAACTCAACAACCATTCGATATGTGTACTTGCACGTGGCAGACAGCTGTTCCGGAAGCAGCTAACCTTTCATCATAAGTGACCAAAGATACAAATTTCCAATTGTTGATAAGTGAAATTTTTAATTATATATATATATATATATATATATATATATATATATATATATATATATATATATATATATATATATATATATATATATATATATATATATATACTCATATATATAAAAATAAAGTACATATATAAATACATAAAGTACATATATAAATGATCAGCGTCGGATTCTGAGTCGATTTAAAAATGTCCGTCAGTCCGTCTGTCCGTCCGTCTGTCCGTCTGTCCCTCTGTCCGCCTGTCCCAGCGATAACAGCCGTAGTTCAAAAGCTATCGAGCTGGAATTTGGTATTCCTCCTCCTATTCTCCAAACGGAGGCTACGTTCGTAGAAGGAAATGATCGGACCAAAACTACTACCCTTTCCCATACAACCACCACCTTCCATACGAAAAAAAAAATTAAATTAGTTCCAGTAGAGATATCCAGTTCAATTTTTATTAACCTTAGTAGTAACACAAAACTGCTCACAAAATATGGGTGTGATCGAATATCATCCACGTCACCTTCAATACAAACCACCCATTTCCGTGCGGAAAAAAAGTATTTTAATGACAGATAACACTAACCGACAAAATTTCGAAAAAAGTTCTGATCTGAATAATTTGATATACAATAAAATGCGGCGCTGATTCCAAAAATCACTACCGTTTAGGAGATATCGCCCATTTAATGTTTTTGTTGAATTTTGAAAAGGTGGTGTTACGTAACTGCATATTAAACATGTTAGAGTTACTCGATTTCAATTAGTGATAAATCAAATTTAGTTTAATAAAATTGTCTATCATCAATGGTAATAACATTTTTAGTCAGATCAACATCTTAGACGTAATTAATTAAATTAAACACAATTTGCACTTTGTTTTATTAATTGCATTGCAAACACTTAAAAAATAAAATGTTAGCAGAATTTCCCGGTACTCCCGGAACTTTTCGGTACTCAACGTTATAGCGATTCTTAGTTACGACGGTGAAATTATCGGCAGTTATCACACAAACTCGGAAACAAAATCTCAAAAATTGAGGAGCAATATTTGCAATGTTATCGTATATTTTCACTTAATTAAACAAATTGTGGGCGTAATAAGTGGACGTTGCAGTTGTTTTATATCCTGTTATTCTTCCCGGTGCATCCCGTTACATGTTTTTTAAAAAGCTCATCCAGCTCCTGAGCCATGGTGGTAGTCGTAAAATTGATTCATTCTTTTTATGAAAGTGGGCGTTAAATTTTGTGAAATTTGGTGAAATTGTAGACAGTGCCTATACTAACTTAGATACTAAATTTCAAAGGACCAATATTAGCAAAATACTCGATTTTTTTTTATTTATTTTTACAATTTGTGGGCGTGGCAAATTTTTCTTTGCCCAAAACCTAAGTTGGCGTGAGCACAGCAACTCCCTAACATTTCATCACAATCGGATAAATGGTTTAGACGCGCATAGGGTACAAAGAAAGATAGAAAGATAAAAAGATAGATAGAAGAAAAGAAAGAAAAAAAGAAAGAAAGAAAGATACATTCATTTATATATATATATATATATATATATATATATATATATATATATATATATATATATATATATATATATATATATATATATATATAGATTGAAGATATTGAAAAGACCCATATGGACGCGCGGACAGGGTAAAAAACAAAACCAGTCCAAGTCGACGCTACCAAGTACTGCCCGGTGGCCATAATCTCTGTAAGGGTAACAAAGAACATCTTAAATCATGAACTACTGTCTAAAATTCGTAAAATAATATACGTTTCAAAATAAAAATTCCTATAAATGGAAAAAAAAATTGTAAAACCACTCTTGCAATTTTTGCATCTTAGTGTATTGACCGATTTTTTTTATATGATACGTCGTTTTGTTCGGAATTAAACGTGTTCTGACAAATAATAATAAATAACACAAAAAAGTTATGAACATTGATGATACCTTTAATTTGATCTATCACTCATTGAAATCGACCAACTCTAACGTGTTTAATGTGCAGTTTCCTTTTCGAAATTCAACAAAAACTTTAAATGGGCGATATCTCCTAAAGGGTGTAATAGAATTTTGGCTGTGATTTTCGGGTAGTGTAATCATGTAATCAATTCAATTTCAATATTTAACGTTTAGCAAGTAAAACAAAAATACTAGCAAAATATGGGAGTGATCGAATAAGAACCACGCCCACTTATAATAGAAACACGTAGCTCTTATGTGCTAAAAAAGCACATTTTTGGTGTCACTGAAATGGCGAAGAGTGTATGAGCTTTGGCATAGCCGAAGATAATTATCTTACTAGTTTGTATTGTTGTTGTCTACAAATAAACAAAAACAATTTTTGTTAAAATAATCTTGAGCTCGAATAATATATGTTATTATATTGAAAGTTTTTTGAAAGTTTTCAAATCTACAAGCGCAAATAATTTTATTAAACAAAATTAATGTTCGATTGCGAAGGCTTTTAATGTTACTATTTTTATTTTCATATTGTTGTTTTTATTATTATTACTAATTTATTACTAATTTTTTATCAAAAATTACTTAAATATAGTTAAAGAAAGTAAATAGCACCAATCTTGAACCAAAACTTTACCACACTGATTGAAGCCGATCTGGTAAAAAGTATTGACTATATGAATTTTATTTTTTTCAGGTGTATGAAATGTTTGTTGCTGGTTATTCATTTTACGTTTTGTCCCCTATTTTTACATGTCATTGGGGATTGCAGCAAAAGAAGACACGACCTGCATGGCGTGAACAACAAAACAATATAAACCGTAAACGTTTTGAGACATTTAAAAGCGAAATATTTGCACGTTACAAAAACGATCCTTTACTAATGTTTGGACCACAGAAGAAAGAACTGGTGATAAATATTTAAATTTAATTACGAAGCATTAAAATTTGTTTCAATAACACTAGCCGACAAATTTCAAATAAAGTTCTGATCTGAATAATTTGATATACAATTCCTATGTAAAATGAGGCGTTTAGAAGATATCGCCCATTTAAGGTTTTTGTTGAATTTCGAAAAAGTGGTGTAACGTAACTGCACATGAAACACGTAAGAGTTGGTTGATTTCAATGAGTGATAGATCAAATTAAAGGTAATAAAATTGTTTTTCGTCAATGTTAATAAAATGTCATATCAACATCTTAGACGTAATTAATTAAATTAAACACAATTTGGAATTATTTGTTTTAATTTTATCAAAAAAAAAAGGATAACTTATTAATTAAATGACGAAAATGCAAAAATCTTACAGATTTTATAATAATTTGTCAGAACACGTTTAATTGCGAACAAAACGACGTATTATATAAAAAAATTGGTCAATAGACTTAGATGCAAAAATTTCAAGAGTGATTTTAAATTTTTTTTCCATAAGGCATAAAAAATACAAATGAACAGATGTAACATGTCGACAAATTGTGAAGTGTTATAGACTTCTAAAATTGTTATATATTAATGAGTCATTTTAAACGCAGTGGCGTTTTCAATCTATAAGCCAATCCACCCATTACCACGCTCACTATTGCAAAAAATATTGATTTCTGGTTAACACGATACCATATGAGATATTTGTTTAAAACTTTGTGCAAAAAATTCTGTTGTGCTAAGGTACAATTGAATTTTGGAAACAATTAAGGTGGTCCATGTTTGTTATTTTTGTATTATATGTTTTAAGAAATCCTTTAAAAGTTTAATAGAATATTTTGGTGCTGAAACGACCTTAAATAAGTAGAGTAATCTAATCAGGGTAGTTCAAGATTTTTAAAATTTGTTCAAGACTGCAATTTTTCTTTTTACAATCATCATGAACCACCCGAATTTGATTCTTATATATTACAATGTGGTGCATTTGTAATAGTTGGTATGACCAACTATAATTTCTTACTGGTTGTTTTTGGCGTAGTGTCTGGTAAATGACAAATCGCGGTTTCTGTAGTAAGTAACCTTTATACGAGGAGCCAGATAATTGCACTGCTGCTTGTGAGATGCAAGCAACTCGGCCTTTTCCTTAGTCAGTTCCAGATCTCTTACCCAGTCACTTAATTCAGCTTGCGATAGAAATTTCGGTCTTTTTGATTCATCGAAATAACTACCACCGTCGTCGGACTGCACCGACTCAACTGACTTTCTCTCCTTTATTTGAGATATAGCAGGAGGAACAGGATAAGGGACGTCAAGTGAATGCGAAACTGACTTCTTCACAGATGATATTTCGGAGTATACAGTACGATGCGTCCAATGCCATCCAGTGCTGTTAAACAAAAATAACAATAATTTTCGTGGCATAGTGCCTTCCTCCAATACATCGGCGGATTGAATTTTAAATACCGCCTAGTGCATAAAATATAATTTGATATTATATTTCGTACATATCTTGCATATTTTAACAAAAAGAATTCATAGGCTGTAGATCTCGATGATCACGAACTTAATGTCAATTTGCATGAGTTGCACAATATATTAGGAGTCCATTGTTCGCCTGGGTTCGTGACTACAAGACCAAAGTATTGAAAGTATGCTATTAATAATGCATCAGTAAACTTATTCAGCTGTTTCACGAATGTGTTGGTAAATACATATATATATATATATATATATATATATATATATATATATATATATATCCGAATTTAACAGGATCGATTTTGCGGCGTAATTTTCGAACTTTACTGCATATTTTACAAAACCTTTATAAATAATTTCCGTATGTTCACTATCTAAAATCATGGACTGCATTTTCACTCATTGAAATCGATAAACTCTAACGTGTTTAATTTCAAATTCAACAAAAACATTAAATGGGCGATATCTCCTAAACGGTGTGACAGAATTTTTTTTGGCTAAGATTTTTGGAATCAGCGCCCCATTTTACATAGAAAAAAATATTGGTTAACCCAGATAAGTTTGGATGTCGGGTAGTGTAATTTACGGTTAAAAAATTATGGTTTACATTTGTATATAAGTTATTAAAATTATAAATGACTAACAAAAGAAATAATATATATAATAACACAAATTTTTAACATGGCATTTTATGTATCTACCAAAAATTAAAAATAGATTATTTTCAGATCAGTTATATATATATACAATTAGATGTTTGTATATTTTCGTCCTCTATGCGTTTCTAATTCATTCATCCGGTTGAGAAAAAATTTTGTTGAGTTACTGTGCCCTGGAAAGTTTTGAGCTTCAAACAAAAAAAATTGCTACGCCCAAAATTTATTAAACTGCTCCATAAATTAAAAAATTTTGGTATTTATTTTTATACGGTCAGTGTCGACAACTTCACAGAAAATACCTGTTGCTAAATCCACTTTTAGAAATAAGATCAATATTACGCCGACCATAGCTCCGGATCTGCATATATAGGGATGCGTTTGGAGGAGTAATAGACTATATAAAATCCGATATTTCCACTTTTTACGTCCTCAATTTGTGAAATGAACTGAAAATCTTAAAATTGTTCGATTCGATCTTCGACGAGTTACGTGAAGGTCGTCCAAAATCGGTTGTTTTTCCGAAAAACAACAATCGTGAGATTGACGCTCATTATTCATTTAATGAATACGCTCGGTATTCATTTAAAAATGCATGAAAATTTGGCTGTTAAAACAATTTGTTTGCGTTAGATCCCAGATAATTTGATAATCGCTAAAAAAGGCTCGTGTCAATTGTTTACTCAAATGATAAAAGATACGATCGTGATGCTTCAAAAGATGTGTATGAAATCGTTACAGGTGACTAAAAGGGGATCTATTAATATCTATGACGCCATTTTCGATGGTTTCTCTACTCCAGAAATATAAAAGGATCAGTTATATTTATTTATAGTTATATATATATATATATATATATATATATATATATATATATATATATATATATATATATATATATATATATATATATATATATATATATATATATATAAATATTATATATATATATATTTATATATTTTTTGTATATGTTTGTATATTTTTTGTCCTCTATGCGTTGCAGTATACAGAAACAAATTTAGCGATTGTTTTTGCGTTGGTCACATTTGGTGAGCAGCGAAAACAGTTAAATTATATTTAATATTCCCACGAAATTAGTGGGAGCATATTAAGGAATACATTTGCATGTGCATTAGTATGTGCAATCATGCCTTTGAAGTGCAAGTCCCTTTTCTATATTTAGAATAGATAAGGAAAGCTATCGCTAGGTTGAGTTTCTGGTAAAGTAGGAGTTGCATGACGGGGCTAAGTGTCACGTAATGCAGTTTATGTGATAAGTTATGTGCGGCGTAGATTTAGTGTTTACGCCGAGATTTATTTTTAAGATATTCCACGACGCTAGCTTGTAAGCTTCATGTGTTTTTTAAGTTTTAAAAAACAAATAAGGAACAAAAATGTTTCTTTTTATAAAATAACAAACTTTATAAAAAAAAATTAAAATAATAAAAAAACAATAAAATACAAAAGATCAGGTAAGTGAACAGGGCCAAATAATCTTTATCTACGCCACCAATGATGATCGTCCCAGGGCGGCATTGGTAATTAAAAATGAACTAACCTACCTTCCCATTTCACAGTTTATTTCTGAGGATCTTGTAGCGATATGGGCAAAAGTGTCTACCAGCAAAGGAGAGCATGATGTCATTCTTACCTCTGCTTATCTACCGGGAGAAGCTGACATGGCTTCAACAAGCGAAGTTCTAGCCCTAGCGGACTACTGTTAGAAACGACATCTTCGGTGGATCCTTTGCTGCGATGCTAATGCTCATTATACTACATGGGGAAGTACAAACATCAACCCAAGAGGTAAGTACCTTCTTGAGTTTTTATTTTGCATTTTTTTTTTCTACTCCTCTTGGGAACTTAGGGCTTCTACTACGCATTTCAATCTGACTTTATTTTGTGCAGTCGGTTTTACGTTTTGCCAGGTTATGTTTTTATTTGTTAATTCCATTTGTATTTAACGTCTTCAAGTGTTCTTTGGTCGCCCACGACGTCTGCTTCCTTGTGTTTTCCATTCTAGCGCCATTCTAGTGATGCTGGTGGCTGGTTTTCTTAAGGTGTGTCCTATCCTCCTCCATTTTCTTCTCTTTATCTGCGTTTTTATTGGTTCTTCGTTTGTAAGGTTCCAAAGGTCTTCGTTTCTTATTGTGTTTTTAGCCAGAATATTCTGCATATGATTCTTAGGCATTTGTTGATGAATACTTGTAATTTCTGTGTGATGTTGTTTGAAATTAGCCAAGTTTCACTTTCATATGTAAGTGTTGACTCCACACATGCGTTGAATATTCGGATTTTTGTTCCTCTGGAAATTTGTGAACTTCTCCATATTGGCTGTAGCCGTGCAAACGCCGCTCTAGCCTTGTTGAGTCTGTTGGTGACATCTTCCTCTGCTCCACCATCTGTGGTCATCATGCTGCCTAAGTAGCAGAATTTGTCCACATATTCGACAAGCTGACGTTCGATTGTGATGTGATCATAACTGGTGTTGTTGATTCTCATGGCTTTCGTCTTCTTGATGTTGATCTCTGATTAGATGGTCAGTTTTCGCTGGCATGTCACTGAGCTTACGCGAGAACAGACATATATCGTCTGCAAAGTACAAATCCTCGAGTTGATGTGTGGGACTCCATGTTGTGCCCCTCCTTTGGGAACATACGATCGCCATAACTTCGTCAAGTAATATTGCGAAGAGAAGCTGTGAAATCCTTGCTTGACTCCAGCGTTAGTGGTGAATGGCTCACTGATCATGCTATTATGTAGTACTGCTAGCTCAGAATTCTCGTATATTGCTTTTATTATTCGAATTAGCTTCTATGGAACTTGTTTCCTCTGTAACGATCTCCATATTGCGATACACTTGATTGAATCATTATTTTTTCTTTATTTTCTGTAATATGTTCGAACATCGATTCATCAGTGGACGCGTTTTTATTCGTTCCGTGCGTGAATCGTTTTTTTCATGTGTAATAGCATATTTTTTTAACCACAAAATAGCGAAATAGACGCGCAAAATAAATTGTGATCGTTTTAGCTCGCTAAGAAAGCTGCCAACGGCACAAAACAATTAAAAACATAAAATTTAAACAACAAAATCAAAACAAACAATAAAAAACAAAAAAAAAAAAATCAATAATAACAAAAAACACCAACAATGCCAGTGGAGAGATCTCCAGCTCGAGAGAGATGTGACTCGATGGCAACAACAAAAACTACACCAGTTCAAACACTAAAAACAATAAACATTTTGTCCGCGAAAAAACCAACGGTTAAAAAAACGATGTTGGCTGCTGAAACAAAAACAAAAGAGAAATCGAGTCCTTTGTCGTGGAGCGCGCAATGTGTTTCTCCCGCTATCCCAACAACGCAAGGGTGTGGTGATATTTCCCCGGAAAGACAAAACACCAAAAAAGTTTTTGGGGATCATATCCCCAATGTAAAATTAAACCTGCAACAAGACTCACACAACGACGACCAACAACTCAAATCTCAGCAGCAAAAACATCTATCGCAAAGCCAACAACAGATTGGAGCACTACCTTCGGATAAGGAACAACCCGCAACGACGCCATCTGTAAGTATGTTAATAAGTGAGCGAACCGCATTGGTAAGTAGGCCAAAATTACCGGCAGTACAGACTGGTATGGATCGCTACATACTAGTTAAACGGAAACTAAGTCCACAAAACGGGAATAAAGGTAATGCTTCTAAAATGACAAAAATAAATTATGATGAACCATCTGATCCCTTAAAAAATAATAGGTTTGCTCCATTAGGTGAAAAAAATGTAGATAAATCAAATATTGATACGGAGGCTGCTCCTAGTGCTAAAAGCACCAAACCGCCGCCTATCTACTTGCGCGAGCGTAGCTCAAATGAGTTGGTTACCAATATTAGACGACTTATCGGGAGTAATAATTTTCATATAGTCCCTTTGACTAAAGGGGACATACATGAAACCAAATTACAAATCTACACTAAGAGTAATTACCGTATTATTTCTAAATTTCTAAATGATAATAATAAAAACTACTACACATATCAGCTCAAAAGTAGCAAAGGCCTAGTAGTGGTCATTAAAGGCATAGAATCTAGTGGAAAGCAGACAACGTCATGATGTCATGCTTCTTGCTGATGTCATGCTTCTTGCTAAAACTCATCTTACAAGCAAATATAATTTCGGCATAACAGGTTACACACTATATAAGACAAACCATCCAGATGGCAAGGCTCATGGAGGAACTGCAGTTCTTGTAAGGAACCGAATAAAACACCATCCCTTAGAAACATATTCGAAAAGCTATCTGCAAGCTACCTCAATATGCGTAAAATGCAACGGAGGAACTTTAACACTGTCTGCTGTATACTGTCCGCCACGATTTACGGTAACTGAGAAACAATTTAAAGATTTCTTTGACACCCTAGGAGGAAGATTTTTGGCTTTGGAGATTATAATGCTAAACATACGCATTGGGGCTCACGTCTTGTAAATCCAAAAGGTAGACAATTATACAATACCATCCTTAACCGACAAAATAAATACGATGTCGTATCACCAGGTAAACCTACCTACTGGCCGACAGATAATACAAAAATACCAGACCTTATAGACTTTGCTATAGTAAAAAATTTAAGCAGAAATCTAATCACAGCTGAAACAAGTTTCGATCTATCATCTGATCACTCTCCTGTAACCTTCTGCGTACTAAATAAGCCAATACTAGCCGAGTTTCCCACCCGACTAACCACACATAAAACGAATTGGCTTAAATATAAAAAGTATATCAGCAGTCATATCCATACAAACCCAAAAATAGAGTCTGAGGGGGATATCGAAGACTTTGTACAAATTTTTAATTCAATGGTGACATCAGCGGCTGAACATTCTACTCCTAAGAATTTTACTGATACAAAAATGGCAGCATTAAATAATAGCTACATAGAAAAGCTCGTAACAGACAAGCGTCGACTGAGAAGAGAATGGCAAGCACATAGATCCCCTTTTGCAAAGCAAAGACTCGCTGATGCTACGAGAAAACTTAAGGAGGCCCTTAAGCTAGAAGATGACTAAAACCAAAGTAACTTTGTGAAAAGATTATCACCTATGTGTACAACAAAGTTCTCACTGTGGAAGGCAAACAAGAAGATAAATTTACCTGTAGAGGGCGAATCGCCAATCAGAAGTCCAGATGGTAACTGGGCACGCAGCGAAGAAGAAAAAGCCAAAGCATTTGCTAAATACTTAAGCCAGGTTTTCAAACCAAATCCGCCTACTCAGGGATTTGTAATTCCTTCCTTAACTAACCTTTCAAGTTATAGAACGGTGCCAGTTGTTTTAAACCGTGATGAGGTTAAAAATATCATAAGAAACGACCTAAATCCAAAAAAAAGCCCTGGGTATGATCTTATAACTCCGAAAATGATTATCGAACTACCAAGTACAGCGGTTGAGCTCATCACACTACTATTTAATGCGATTTTTCGAACTGGTTACTTTCCGATGGCGTGGAAAAAATCACTCATTATAATGATACCAAAGCCTGGAAAAGACAAAACATTACCTTCTTCATACAGACCTATAAGTCTACTTCCGTGCCTGTCCAAACTTTTCGAGAAATTGCTACTATCAAAACTAACACATTTAATTGATCGTAACATTATACCATCCCATAAATTTGGCTTCCGCAAAAACCATGGAACCATAAAACAGGTGAATCGTATAACT
The DNA here is from genome assembly GCA_949127995.1 of Suillia variegata. Lineage (NCBI taxonomy): Eukaryota > Metazoa > Arthropoda > Insecta > Diptera > Heleomyzidae > Suillia > Suillia variegata. The sequence continues at coordinate 31,771,868 of OX421842.1, forward strand.
AATGTGATAAGAAAAGCCTTTGAGATTCGAGAATTATTATTATGTTTGGGGAAAATGCACCGCGTCCTATAGAACTATTGTACCCCCTTCAAGATAGTAGTGTTCTTACAGGCCCTATAGTTCTAAAAGATTTATAGTATTTCTGTAAGTCCTATTACTGAAATAAATTTTAGTATAGAGCCTATCTCCAGTAGTTTCAACATGTCGTCAGGTACCTGGTATTGTCCCAAGTGCTTTTTCCGACTTTGCAATAGTGCTGGACATTCTCCCAAAATGTGTATTGGAGTTTCGGTTTCCTCCTCACAGAATCTACACAACTCATTGCTACACCTTCCAAGTTTTGCCAGGTGATAATTCAGCCTGCAGTGCCCTGTTAGAAAACCCGTTAAGATTCTCATACTCTCTTTTGTTAGATTCATGCAATCATTAAATCTTTTTAGTTTGTGCGATCCTAAAAGAGTTCTTGAGTGCTCCAACCCTGGTTGATTGTCCCAATATGATGTTCGCAGTTGATCCTCCTCTTTCTTTAAGAGAATGGTTAGAGACTTTTTTCCCATTCCACAAAAGGGTTCGGGTCCTATAAATGGGGTAACTGCCCCTTTTTTTGCGAGTTCGTCTGCCTTCACATTTCCTTCTATTCCTACATGGCCTGGAACCCAAAGTATCCCGACCTTGTTCTGCGAACCAAGCGTATTAATTTTCTCAAGACAATCTTTTACCAGTTTAGAGTTTACCTGATTAGATTCGAGTGCCTTGATGGCCGCTTGACTATCAGTTAGAATCGCAATGTTTTGATTCCGGTATTTCCGTGCGAGATTAAAATAGGCACACCTATCTATGGCGTATATTTCCGCCTGAAAGATACTGGTGCATTTGCCCATGGGTTCAAAGTATTTTGTCCTAGGCCCATATACCCCCGCTCCTGCTCCTTCGATAGTAAGAGACCCGTCTGTATACCAGGTTATCATTTGTTGGTTTATATTGTAGGTTTCAAGTAAACCCACCCAATCCTTTTTATTACTTAGTTTTGTTGTAAACTTTTTAGTGAAACTAAACTCTGTTATCATATTATCTCTCGGTATTGAAATTTCAGGAAATTGCCTCGCAAGAATATCAAACTTTTTACGATTTATGCAGTGTCCTGACCCGATACTTCCTCCAGACATTCTATACATGGCCCTCTTCGCTTGCATCTGTATATAGATATGGAGAGGTGTTAATTCTAAAAGGACTTCTAGGGACGCTGTTGGACAGGTTCTCATAGCCCCAGTTATGCAAACACATGCTAGTCTTTGAAGTTTGTTCAACCCATTGACAGCTGTTTGCCGCTTTGTTCTATCTGACCAAATAACCGATCCATATGCGATCAGTGGTCGTACAATTACCGTATACATCCATCGTAGTATTTTTGGTGTACATCCCCAACTTTTCCCTGCAATGGATCTACATGTCATAAGTGCTCTTGTAGCCTTCTTTGTTATGTTACTAACATGCGTTTTCCAGAGTAGTTTCTGGTCGAAAGTGATTCCCAGAAATTTCACCTCTGTATGTAGTTTTATCTCCGTACCATCCAGACGAATGGTCTTTAAATTCTTAAGTTTGTGTTTCCTTGTAAATGGTACGATTGTAGTTTTTGCTGGGTTAATATTCAGCCCTACTTTTAAACACCATCTCTTCGTGACTCTCAGTCCCACTTGAATTAAATCACATAGAGTGTTTTCAAATTTGCCTCTACATATTATTACTACGTCATCAGCATAACCCTGGATCATAAGTCCAGTATTTGTTAATTCCTCCAGAAGTTCGTCTATGACGATACTCCACATTAGTGGAGACGTTACCCCACCTTGTGGACAACCTTTTGTCGTATTTACGACCAGAGAGCCTGAACTCATTGGTATCTCGACTGCCAGGGTATTATTAACCCCCCTTCGGATTAGAGCTTCTTTTATTGCTTCATGCGTGGTGTTATCGAAGGCCCCTTCGATATCTAAGAACGCACATAAAGCTATTTCTTTTGCTTCAAGGGTGTTTTGTAGTACACCTGCTAATTGATTGAGGGCAGTTTCGGTCGATCTACCTGCCCTATATGCATGTTGGCAAGGATGAAGCGGTACACTCTCTAAGACCGTCATCCTTACATAATTATCTATCATTTTTTCGAGAGTCTTAAGTACAAATGAAGTCAAGCATATTGGTCTGAAGGATTTGGGGTGAAGAGGATCCTTCTTCCCTGCCTTCGGAATAAAGACAACCCTTGCTCGTCTCCACGCCTTTGGTATATAACCCAGGGCTATACTTCCTCTAGCAATTTTCATAAGTGGATGTAGAAGAACTTCTATACCTTTTTGCAGCAGACCGGGAAATATGCCATCCACACTCGGTGATTTAAATGGTTTAAAAGTACCCACTGCCCACCTAAGTCGTGGTTCTGAGCATATTTCCTTCGCTACCATCCAATTTTCTTTATTTGTTCTACACAACGGTTCTAGGTTATGTAGTGTCGTTGGCTCAAAAGATCCTGGAAAGTGAGTATTGAGAAGTAGTTGGGCCTTTTCTTCCTCACTCTCAGTATAACTTCCATCTTCTCTTTTCAAGCTGACGGAAGATATGGTTTTATCTTTTGCCATGACTTTGTATAGCCTTGAGGCATCAGTAGTCTGATCTATATTTTCACAAAATCTTCTAAAACTTATTCGCTTCGCTTCTCTAATTTCATTGTTATATGTCGTTAGTAAGCTTCTATAACTTGTCCAATCCCTAGTCTGTTTTGATCTGTTAAACAGCCTGCGAACCTCACTTCGCAGTTTAGCTAGGTCTTTGTTCCACCATGGTACGTCTTTGGATGAGTTTACTGTACTTATCGGACAGCTCTCCTCAAATGCATCAACTACGACCCTGTTGAAATTTTCCACCAATGATTCCAATTCTAATTCATTTCTGATATGATTGCCAACCTTTAATATAGTTGTATTATTACTCAGATTATATAGATACAGGTCCCAATTTGTTTTCTTGGGGTTTCTAATTCTTCTATTGATAGTGGGAGAACCTACAATGTCCAACCTTATTATTCTATGATCAGACATTGATGGCTCACTCGACACCCTCCAGTTATTGACTAACTCACTCGTAAAAGTATTTCCTAGTGTTATGTCTAGTACCTCTTCTCGTGTTCTAGTAACAAAAGTTGGTGTATTACCCAGATTGAAAATTTCTAATCTATTACTTAGAATAAATTCAAGAATGTACTCACCCCTTTTGTTGGTGTCCGTGCTCCCCCACGCATCGTTGTGTGCATTGGCATCGCATCCGAGTATAAGTGGTAGTTGTTTCTTGCTGCAGTATCCCACCAGTTTATCGACTAAATCCGGTGGAGCATGGACGTCGTCTCCTGGGAAATATGCCGATGATACCACAACATCCCGAATGCTACCATTGATGGCCATCGGTATTTGAACCGCTACTAAGTCCCCGGACAAGAATTCTGAAAGACAAATATACTTCAAACATTTGTTTATTAATATACAGGCTCTTGGTTTTTCGCACCGAATATCCCAAATTACCTGCGTATCTTTTCCTGCCAGACCTCTGATCTGCCCCCTGAAAACCCAGGGTTCCTGGACCAGCACTAATCCAATATTGGTCTTGGTGGCTGCTCTCGCGATTACTGCCGAGGCAGCTTTCGCGTGGTGCAGGTTAATCTGCGCAACCTTAGTGCTGGTCATATCTACCTTATTGTTGGGACTCTTCTTCTTCCGTTGTCAGAGTATCTACGTCGTCAACCTCTGACAAGGTACATTCTTGGGAGTTGGCATCCTCCATGTTCAGCAGGGTCAGGTCAAGGTCAAGCCCATCATCTTCCTCGTGTGGTAGAAGATCGACTTCCTTGACCTGCTCGTTCTTTGCCGCTTCAATTTCCACTTCGACTTCCCTCGGCACTTCACCAGAGGGAGGCTTGCTGGTACCCGGTCTGTTTTCCCGCGGTTTGTGTAGGTGTATTGGGATGGAACCGAACCTGTACCGGATGGTACAGTTGTTGTTTTTTATCGCATTCAGCGAACGGTCATCCACCCCAATCGTCAGCAGCTTGCCCCTGCTCTCGTCTTTGCTTCTGAAGATCCTCCATAGCTCCGTATGCAGACCCTCATTCTGTGCAATGATGAGTTTTAGGAGCATCTTCGTGTCCACTCCTGCAGCCTTGGGGAGATAAATTGTCATTAAGTGTACACTGGGTATGTTTTCCCCCGTGCACGTTGACAGCTCAACTCCCTTCCAGCTGGCCAGTTTAGGGACCGTGATCCTCAGCCATTCGGCCGTATCCTCGCCAGCACAGTCTACCAGTATAAGACCTGGTCTGAAATGGATGCCATCAAATTGGATTTTGGTCCTCCAACCTTTGTACATCTCCTGTACGATGGCTTCTTCAATTTGCCCAAGCTCCTCACGCGTGAGTATATGTTCGGGATACATTTTTGGGAGTACTGCCAGTCGAGTTGCCTTGGCGGCGCTAGCGTAGCTAACACCAGGCTTCCTGGCTCCCGTTTTTGTTTCAGGCGCTACGCGTTTCTTTTCGTCGGCTTTGGTCTTTTTAGCCGAATTGCCTGCCTGCGGACTGATTTCCTCCGCGCCCCTTTTCCTTGTATTGGTCGTCGTCAAGTCTATGGAGCGGTCTTGAGCCTTCTTTTTGGCCTCCTCTGGCGTTAAGTCGTCTTTAATATAACGCATGTACCATTTGGCACCTGCGCCACTCAAGCCTGTGGACTTCCGTACATCTCTCATTTTGACAGTCTGTCCGGATGTCAGTCCAGTACTTGTTGATGGTTGTGGATGTTCCTGACTGGAACCCACTAAACCACAACTTTCCCCCAATTTTAGTCCAACCGTCCTGGGCTTCGGTCCAATATAAGGCTTGGTACCTCTGCTTTCCTTCCGTTTGTCCGTCTTGTTTCTCTGTGTTTTAGCCTGGTGGTCAGTATCTCGGATAAGATTCTCCGCCTGATCTGCCAGTTGTGTTGCAGTATAAATTCCTGCTAATTTTTGTAGTTGTTTTGATTTCTCCATAAATAGATCCCACGAGTGTAGGGGTAGGTAGGTCCGCCGTGTCATAGCCCCCAGTAACACGGTAAGGTCACAGTTACTCACTGAGTCGACCAAGTATCAGTGAGGCTCACGTTAGAGACTGGGCTATTTAAAAAGGGCCCCCAGCCAGGCTGATCCTCGGCACGGGTCGCATAACACCTTGATCCGACCCTAAGATTCGAGAATACTGCTCAGCAATTTTTCTTGATGTTGCTCAGGCATTTGATAGAGTATGGCATGAAGGTCTTGTGTACAAATTAAAGTGTTTGCTCCCTTCTAGCTTTCATAAGATACTAGAATCATACCTAAAAAATCGAACATTCAGAGTAAGGGTCAAAGAATTTATAACGAAAGACAATGTAATTGAAGCGGGTGTTCCTCAAGGAAGCGTTCTTGGGCCCATTCTTTATGTCCTGTTTACCTCAGACATGCCAACGAATCCTGGTTTAACTACGTCAACATTTGCTGATGATACTGCTATCCTTTGCAGCAATAAATGCCTAATAAAAGCATCCAGAGACTTAGGTGAACACTTGAAACTTGTAGAAACGTGGCTGTCGAAATGGCGAATAAAAGTAAATGAGCAAAAGTGTAAACATGTCACATTTACATTAAGAATGGGTACATGTCCGGCAATTACTCTTAATAATACTATAATTCCGCAATCAAATGAAGTCACTTACCTTGGTATTCATTTAGACAGACGACTAACATGGCGGAAGCACATTGAAGCTAAAAGGACACACTTAAGACTAAAAGCAAATAGCATGCACTGGCTTATTAACCATCGATCTACACTAAGCTTGGAATACAAAGTACTCCTGTATAGTAGCATTCTAAAGCCAATATGGACTTATGGCATCCAGCTGTGGTGTAACACAAGCATAACTAATATCGAACTAATACAGAGGGCTCAGTCCAAAATACTAAGAACGATCACTGGAGCACCATGGTTTTTAAGAAATGAAAATATTCATAAAGATCTTAATTTGCCTATGGTTAAAGATGAAGCCATGCGCATAAAGCAGAGCTACCTGCAGAAACTGACAATTCACCCCAACCCGTTGGCACGATCATTGGTAAATACAATTCAGACATCCCGTCTCCGAAGAAACGATCTCCCAGCCATGTAATCTGCATCCACATGATACACCATACAATTGTATACACTTGTATATTATGCTAAGACCCCATGATGCGCTAGGTCGCATTGGTCTGTACATAAATAGCATTTAACTATACAAGGCCCTAAGATGCGCGAGGTCGCATTGGCCGTCTCCGAAAATTTTAACTCATCCACCTAAGGCCCTATGATGCGCTAGGTCGCATTGGCTTTCTACGAAAATGTTAACTCATTCACTTAAGGCCCCATGATGCGCTAGGTCGCATTGGCCCTCTCCAGAAATACCAACAAGTACAAGTAAAGCCCCATGATGCGCCAGGTCGCATTGGCTTTCTACGAATATAAATTTTTACAAATCTTCACATGATTTAAGGTCCCATGATGCACTGTATCGCATTGACCACGATGTTCGCAGCCTATGCAAATATATATATATGCAATTTATGTTTTATTCTGAATTTGTAATAATTTTATGAAATTTACAATTATTTATCAACTACAGTTACTTTAGATGTGTAATGTATCGTTTTGTTTTAAGATTTAAAAAACTTATTGTTAGTTCTTAAGCCAAGAAGATTCAATAAATAAAAGAATTTATAAAAAAAAAAAAAAAAATTTTCTGTAGTCTGCCTAAGATTATTGTAGCTATTATTTTGTAGATTGTGTTCAGAAGTGTTATTCCTCTCTAGTTCCCACAGTCATTCAAGTCACCTTTCTTTGGCAGCTTAACGATGATGCCTTTCGTCCATGATGGGGGATGCTGCTTGGATGTGTGGTTGCAATAGCTTGACTGAAGTTCGTGGGTCTGCACGCAGTAGTTTTGGTTGGATGCCATCTTCTCCTGCTACCTTGTTCAGCTTCAATTTTTGTAATGCCTCCTCTATCTTGACAGTATTAGGTGGTGTTTTTAGTTAGGTGTAAATTAACTTTACTTAACCGAGGAAATGAACCGACTTCCATTAATGCTATACGGGGGGAAGTCATAGATCTTAATCTCGCAAGCCATAATGTTTCGTCCGAAGTCTCAAATTAGCATGTGTCACAGGAAACATCCATGTCTGACCATAGACACATACGGTTCGATGTGGGTACAACTGCAACACAAGCAAAAGTTTACTGTAACCCCAAAAAGTCCAATTGGATTATCTTTCACTTTAACTTACTTCACTTTAGCTTGAAATGGAAGCAAAAGAGCTTCTTTCAACTATTACGAGTGCCTTTCATGTCCTATTAAAGCGAAAAATCTCCACAGGGATGTTCCCTGGTGGAATAAGAATCTTAGTGACCTCCAATAAAAATCAAGGCAACTGTTTAATAGAGCAAAATAACGGGAGATTTCCTCTACGCTGGTAGGCACCTTGTCGCGGTTTAGGGGCTTATTATGAGCTGGAACATGTCATATGAATAATGTGAACTGATCCAGCATATAAACTAAGTACTACCTTCAACGCGCAGGTTGAAAGTATTTTTCTTCGATTCCTGGTCAGTCGTTATGGCTAGCTAGCAATCTTAGTGACTGTTAATCAGTCTTGATGAGCAAGCACCAGGTCAACCCTTCGGGGAAGTGCAGCTATCATTGTGACCAATGGCTTATTTCTAGTACGGTCATGTCTCTGCTGGATCTAAGTCATTTTTGATAGCTGGGCGGGGGAGAAGGAAAACTTCCTGGACACGGTTTGTCTACACTTCAGACCGTCAAGGCCTTGTCTTGACAGTCTGTAGTGTGAACGAACCAAAGTGACCTAAAATAAATCCCCTAAACTCACGGTGGAACAGCTATGTCAGTGAGCTTGCTTGACATTTTAGATCAAGCCTAATAGCGACTTCGAGGTATCACGCGAGTTTTTGCAGCTCGTGGAATACTGCAAGACTCGCAACCTGCAATGGGTCATGTGCTGTGACGCAAATGAGCATCACACGGTATGGGGAAGGACGGAAGTAAATACATGTGGTGAATCTCTTCTTGATTTTATTACAACTAATGTATTAGTTAATAGAGGAAATGAGCCAACTTTTATAAGGTATTAGATTTTACTATTTCAAGTGCCTTTATATCAAATAACATATCAAATTGGAAGGTGTTGGATGAGGTCTCCTTATCAGATCATCGTAATATTAGTTTTGATTTAAAAGGGAAGTTGAAGTCACCTTTGAAATTAGAAATGTTATGAAGACCAATTGGACACTTTATAACTTCTACCTAGGACAAAACATTAGAAAAATAAATATTAGACGTTTTTGAAAACAGTTACAAACTGGTTGTGAAGAAACGTTCTAGAAACATCCCATGTTGGAGTGGGAAATTAAACGAGTTGCGCAAGAGAGCACGTCATTTATTTAATAGAGCCAAGTCTAATGGCGATTGGGCATCCTACAAGATTGCTCTAACGACCTATAATAATGAACTGAGAAGATCTAAAAGAGAATCCTGGAGGAAGCACTGTGAGGAGATTGAATCACTCCCAGCAGCTACAAGACTGCAGAAATCACTCAATAAAGATCATTCAAATGGCCTTTCTACACTTAAGAAGGCAGACGGAAATTTTACAGAAAGCCTAGAGGAAACGGGACAGCTACTGCAGGACACTCACTTTCCAGGCTATGTCACCTGTGTAGAGGACAGTGGAACCATCGAGAGCACTAGGTCCTTGATGCCCACACGTTGGGAACTCTCCCTGGCTCGTAAGATCTTTACCGTCAACAAAACTAAATGGGCTATCTCCAACTTCAGCCCATTTAAATCTCCGGGTGTCGATAACATACAACCGTGCCTACTTCGGCAAGGAGTTGATATATTGACACCGACGTTAACCAACATTTTTAGGATAAGCTTAGAATAATTCATGATTCCTAAACGTTGGACGAAGGCTAGGGTAGCTTTCATACCGAAAGCAGGAAAAAAGGCGGATTACACGCCAAAAGCTTTTTGGCCCATTAGCCTGACGTCAATCATGCTTAAAGCTATGAAAAAAATTCTGGATCAATATAACAGAGAAGTCTATCTGAAAGATATACCTCTCTATATTGAACAATATGCTTACCAACCAGGCAAATCGACTGAGACTGCAATACATAGCCTAACGAGTAAAATCGAAAAAGCTTTGGAGGGGAATGAAATTGCTCTCTGTACATCTATTGATATTACAGGGGCCTTTTGAAAAGCTACTTTCACATCAATTGAGGAAGGGATGGCCAGGAAAGAAATACACATACTGGTTATATCTTGGGTTCTCAATATGCTAGAAAACAGGGCAATAATTTGTGAATTAGGGGCAGAGAGGTTAACTGTTAAGTCAACTAAAGGCTGCCCCCAAGGTCTTATCGCCACTCTTCTGGCTAATGGTTATTGACGAGCTTATACAAACTCTGAATGACCAAGGGTTCGAAGTTCAGGGCTTTACTGATGATTTGGTAATAATGGTTAGAGGCAAGTTTGACTCCACCACATGGTGAAAGAAACTAAATCTAGGAACCTTAAGGTTAGGGGCCATGGACCTCAAACTTGCCGGGGAAATGAAATATCTAGGAGTAATCCTAGACAAAACTCTAACTTGGAAAAACCACTTACAATACATAACAAATAAAGCCTTGAGAGCAAGCTTTGCTTGCCAAAGGCTGTATGGTATAAAAAGGGGACTACGACCAAAAATGATGGCGTTGTCTTACAAAATAGTAATATTACCAATGGTTACCTATGCATCTTTAGTATGGTGGCCAAAGGTAGATCAGAATAAGGCTCAGATGACTCTTAACAAGATACATCGAATAGCCTGTTTGAGTGTTACGGAAGCAATGAGAACGTGCCCCACAACAGCCTTGGGAATAATCACTGGACCTACTCCTCTGCACGTCACAGTGAAGAGGACGGCAGCCAGCGCGGCCATAAGGCTACCAAATCTAGCTCATCTTACGGGAGGCAAACAAACGGGTCACGCAAAGATTCTCGACATCTTCCAGAATTTTCCGTGTCTTGTGGTCTCCGGTAGGATGAACAGGAAACTTTCGTTTTTCAGGCACTTTGAAATGGTTATCAGTGACCGCTCAGCGTGGAGAAACAATGAAATTATCCCTCAACAGGGCTCACAGGCATTTTCTTCTGATGGGTCCAAATTGGAAGATGGCAGTGCTGGAGCGGGAATTGTAGGGCCAAATTTCCGTAAAGCAGTTGTGATGGGAAAAATATTTTTCATTTTTCAGGCAGAGGTCCACGCCTTAGAACTAAGTGTCAGAGAATGTCAACGTAGGGGCACCAACGGTACCAAAATATCAATTCTCTCTGAGAGCTAAGCAGTTCTAAAATCACTTAAAAACTTCTCATTCCAATCAAAACTGGTATGGGATTGTCTTAAACTTCTCAACACCCTAGCAGAAAGGAACTCGGTTACTTTGATATTGGTGCCGGGACACGAAGGGTAGGAGGGCAACGAAATAGCGGTACAGAAACTCAGTTTATAGGTCCGGAACCCTTCCGTGGGGTAAACAATAGTTTCATAAATAACTTGATACAAGAATGGGAAAAACAAAGTCTACTTGAGCATTGGAGAGTCAAAACAGACATGCGGCAGTCAAGAAGACTCATTGACCCAGCACGTGTCAAGGTAGAAGCTATTCTCAACCTTAGCAGAAAAGATATAAAACTTTATAGTGAATTCTTAACAGGACACTGTAAACATAGTAACATAGTAAAGTGACATAGTAAAAAATAAGCCCACAACAATTATGAGACGTATAAATAGTCTAGAATTGTGTTTGTAGGGCAACGAGGTTGCACAATAGAACTTTCAAGTCGCCGTGCATTTATAGCCTTTATTAATAATAATAACGGGAGATTGGTTCTCCTACAGAAATGCTCTAACTGAGTATAACATAGAATTGAGAAAATCTAAAAGAGCTACTTGGAGAGATTATTGTGAGAAGATTTCAAATCCTCCAAACGCAATTCGCCTCCAAAAAGCCTTAATAAGACATAACTCAAACGGCATATGTACCCTGAAAAATCCAGATGGTAACTTCACAAAAATTCCGGGAGAAACCAGTTAATTATCCAAATCATATAGACCTATTAGCCTCAGCTCTTTTTCCTATAGACGATGGAAAAGATTTTGGATTTTTGATCCTCATCACTTTCCCATTGCACAGGCTGCAATTTACTTATCAAAGCAGCAAATCTACTGAGACTGCAATACACAGCCTGACAAATATTATTGAAAAGGCTCTTGAGTCAAAACAAATAGCTCTGTGTGCATTTATTGACATATCAGGAGCTTTTGATAACACTTCTCATGAGGCAATAAGCAATGCCCTTTTTATAAAAGAAGTATCGTCATCTATTGTTAAATGGATATTAGTAATGCTAAAATCTCGGACTAGTACTGTAAAAATTGGAGGAGAACTGAGATCTATCACAGCAAGAAGGGGTTGCCCGAAAGGGGGTGTACTCTCACCGCTTCTGTGGACGATAGTTATAAACGAACTCCTTCACAAGCTTAATAGTCTAGGTTTTCACACACAAGGTTGCGCAGATGACCTAGTAGTGCATATAGTAGGCTGGCATGAGCAGACTATTTCGGACCGCATGCATCCAGCCTTACAAATAATTAATAAATAGTGTGTACAAAAAGTGCTCTCCATCAACCCGACTAAAACTGCACTGGTGCCTTTTTGGTAAAACTTGGGGTCTAAATCCAAGAATGATCTACTAGAAATTCACCACGGTCATCAGACCAATAGTCACTTATGCATCTCTTGCATGGTGGCCTAAGGTCAAACAAAGAAAACCAGCAGACATATTGAGCAAACTGCATCGCCTGCAAAACCTGTCCAACTGACGCATTGGGGGTGCTTTTTAAAATTCCTCCACTACCTATCCTAATAGAAAAGGAAGCCAATCGTGGCGCCTTAAGATTAGAGGGTATCGCCGAACTAAAAAACTGTGATTTTAAGGGACTCTTAAAGATTTTAGAAAATCTTCAACAAAGTCCCTTGTTATATAGAGTTGATACCTTATCCTCAAAACCAATCTTCTTCAAAAATTTTCAAATCGTTATAAATGACCGTGAAATCTGGAAAACAAATTCCATCAATTTCAAACCGGGCTCCCAAATATGGTTAACAGACGGATCAAAACTTGAAAATGGTAGAACAGGGGCGGAAATATTTGTCCCCAAATTTAAAAAATAAATCCCATTGGGTGTATACCCAACAATTTTTCAAGCTGAAATGCATGCAATTGAAATCTGTGCGAGTGATTGCCTTCGCAGGAAAATGAGAGGAGCACATATCAACCTTCTCTCTGATAGTCAAGCGGCTTTAAAAGCCTTGCAATCAAACAAATTCACCTCAAAAATGGCATATGGCTGCCTAAACCTGCTAAATATACTGGGTAATTTTAACACAGTATTATTAGTATAGGCAGCGGGACATGAAGGTCATGAGGGAAACGAAAAAGCTGATTACTTAGCTAAACAAGGTGCAATCATGCTTTTTATTGGTCCTGAGCCCTTCTGTGGCCTTTCAAAAAGCCACTCCAATGAAGCTATCAGGAAACTTTAGGAAAAATACATTTTCTGATCACTGGCCTTTCTGATACTGACGTCTGCCGTTTCTGTGAAATGGACACAGAAAGTTCAGAGCATGTACTTTGCGAGTGTCCTGCACTCGGCAGACAAAGATTTTGTCACTTCGGTGACACTGTTGTAAATCCATATAAACTTTGGAACACCAATCCCCAATTAATGCTAAAATTTATTAAAAGCATATGGGGTTAAAATATAAGCCATGCACAATAGATCTTTTTGGTTGCAGTGCTTCCTGGCCTCTAATAATAACAATAATAAGTGAACATCATTTATAAATTTACCGTCGACAGGCGTTTATTATCCGATAGCTTAGAAGTTAATTAACGATAAATATACAAATAAACTTGCAGTTACGTCAGTATATTTCAAAAACTTAATTGATGCACCGATGTGGTTGTAATTTCAAGTAGTGAAAAGAGGTTTCAAGACATAATTCAGGATATCTTCCAAGCCCTCCAAGTAACTGATTTATCAGCGGAGGATCTGATGCAAGCTTTAGTAAGTTGTGTATTGACAAGAAAAATGGAGGACCATATTCGAATAAAGTATGAATCTTTATTAAAAGATTCAAAGATGATTCCAAGAGTTAACTCCATTTTGAACTTCTTAGAGCAAAAATATTTTGTCTCTAAGTCAAAAGCTTGTTGTGCTTAAAAGTAATTTTGTTTAGCCTATTATGGAAAGAGGAAATATTGTATTTTTTTTTTTAAGAAAAATATTTTATGGGATGTGGGAATATACATTTTCCAAACCAAGTTTTGCAATTTAAAATTTTGTCCATTAATGAAAAATTGAACAAAATTTTATGAAATAAATTTAGCACAAAATGTCTAAAAAGTGGGCATTCGAACAAAATGTATAATGGATATAATTGTAACATATGAAATAACAACCACCATTCTCTTTTGCATAGAAAAAAAGAACAACAGCAAGTTAAAAGTGCTGTTGTAAGTAATGACAAAAAAAAAGTTGCAGACAAAGACCAAAAGTGTGTTTTGCTGTCTACGGCAATGATTAAAGCTTTCAATAATCATTGAAAATGGTTGTCTTGTAGAGCATTGGCTCACAAGTAAACTTTATAAGTTTTACAAAATGTTTAAGTCTAAGAAGCTATAAAACGAACGCTTCAATTGAAGGAATTACGAAGAAAACTTCTAATGTAAATAAGCTTTTATATATTAAAATTCAGTCAAAACGTTTGTTTTGGTAGTGTCAAAAATAATGTGATGTACCTGAACAGAAGGTGGTCATGAATAATTTGCCTTAAAACTTATCACTTGCTGATCCCACATTTGCGGTTCCAAGTGGTATTGATATGCTCATTGGAGCAGAAATATTTTATGATATTTTGCAAAGCGGCAAAATTCGGTTAGATGAGGAGTCAATTGATTTGCAAAATAAAAGCTTAGGGGGTGGATTGTGAGTGGTCCTGCTGTTATACAAAACAAGTCGGTTTATTGCGGTGTTGTCATTCTCAGAGGAAAGCTTGGATAAACAATTGAGAATGTTTTGGGAGGAGGAAGAAGGACCACTAAAAATCTCAAAATCCCAGTGCTTGAGAGAAATTCTTCCAAAATGTTAAGCGGGTTAGTTCCGGGAGTTTAGCATAAATAAAATAAAGAGGGCGGTTGGTTTTTCAATATAAACATATTCATTATTTATTCTGGCACACAAAAGATGCTTACCGGTATTCGTGGTATCCATAAATATTTCGGAAAAGCCGATGAAAACAAAAGTTTTGTTAGTTCGTTAGTCAGTTAGTTAGTAATGGCGTATCTTGATTAGAGACACAATTAGGATTGGAACTCTTTGTGATGCAATGCGGTATTCCAGTTATACCGTTAGTTTCCCTGATGAATAGTTTACATATTGATAGAGGAATAATATATTCCTTGTTGATGGGTAGAATTTCTTTTGTTGTACGCTCTCTGGCGAGTTCATCAGCTTTACAGTTCCCTGGAATGTCCCTATGTCCGGGAACCCAGCATAGTTTGATTTGTAGCTGCTCTGCAATCTCATTAAGAGATTTGCAACAGCTGAGGTAATTTTTTGAAGAATTTTGAACTGATTCCAGGGCTCTCAGAGCAGCAGGATGTCGATACCTGATATCCTGTACTCCAGAAGCCAATAAGGTGTCTCGTGGATAGCGGCTAATTCAGCTGTTTCAACACACTGCAGTTGTCAGGTAGCCTAAATGAAATATTAAGGTTTAGGGTTTCAGAGTAGACTCTACCCCCTACTCTTTTAAGAAGTTTTGAACTATAAGTGTAAATTTTGATTGATTGAGATGAAAGATTATCGCCCGGCTCCCATTCGTTTCTTGAAGGGATGGATACATTAAAATGCTTATCAAATACAGGCATTGGTGTGATGCAGTCTACTAGATCCGATATTTTATTGAATACTTAAAGTATAGATGAGTCTCCTTTATTTCCTGTTTTCCATTGTAGTAAGGCCCGCAATCTATAACTGTATTGGCAGCTAATTGTTTGCCAAAGATGTCATTGGGTAGCAGGTGGAACATGGTATCCAGCCATGGTGGGTGTGGTGCTCAGAGCACCACTAATACAAAATGCCGCAGATCGTTGAACTCTTGAGAGTATTTTTGAGTTAGTGATTTTATCCAATGATGGCCACCAGACAAATACACCGAAGGCTTAATTACGGCCGTATATAGCCATTGGGTAATTTTTGGTTGCTAGTCCCATTTCTACAATGACCTTTTTAGAAGAGATCAAATCTATATTAGCCTTTTTGGCCCGCTTTCAGTATTCGGTTTCCAGTTCAGTTTCCTATCTAGAATATGTCCTAAATACTTTGCTCTATAAGAGAATGTTAGATTGGTCCCTTCAATTTCTTCCATGGTTAATTATAAAGATCTTTCTATAATATAGACAAAGGAGTGGAATGCGGTAGCCACAGATTTACCATCTAAGTAGGCATGTTGACAAGGCGATAATGGTTTATTTACCAGTTTCTGCCTGAGATAGAGATCTATCAACCTTTCTAGAATTTTCAACAAGAAAGAGTAAAGACTAATTGGTCTAAGATCTTTAGGATGAACATGTGAGAATTTTCCTGTCTTCGCTATAAAATCTACTCTCACCTATTTCCACAATTTGCGAATGTGATTAATACCAATACTTCTATATATTGTCAGAAGCCAGGAGAATAGTAAATCTAACGATTTCTGAATTTCGATTGGATAAATTCCATTTAGTCCAGGGGACTTATATGGTTTAAAGCCTTCTATAGTCCATTTTAGCTTTTTTTATTAATGATTTCTAAAAGGTTATCTACAGAAGGTTTATAGGCCATCACCAGTCCAGGTGCCATTTCCTCTTCTCAGAAAACTTTGGTTTGATGGACATTTTGAGAAGATTTTTCGAATTCTAGAGGCCTCAGATGTTTCAGAGACTTCATCACAAAACTTCTCCCAGGATGCATTGTTTGCAATCCTTACTTCATTGTGAAAGATTTTCAGGGATATTTTGTAATCATCCCAGGCTTCAATGGTCCTAAGAACTTTGGCCCCATTTAATACTTCTTTTACGTAGTTCTTCTATCTCAGCTCTCCACTAGGGAGGCATCTTCTTACCCCTTACCTTAGTAGTAGGGCAATTAGTGTGAAGAGCTTGATTTATATTAACGGTAAGGGTTTCAACTAAAGCGTCTAGAGACCCTCCATTCCCTGCTAATGGATCTGTTTGCATATTCAGCAAGAGCTTCTCTAATCTACACCTGCAAAGACCCCAGTTTGCCTTTATAAAGTTCCTAAAGTCAGGTTGACTTGGAATGAGGTCATCAATGTTTAATTCAATAAATCTATGGTACGAGAGGAGTTTTTATTATAAACTCTCCAGTTTATGACCCTATCGGATATAGTTTCAGAGGCCAAGGTAATATCAAGTACCTCTTGTCTATTGTCGGCTCAGAGCAAACATTACAAACCTGCAAGTTAAAATTAAGGATAAAATCTAAAAGTGACTCACCCCTTTCATTCCTATTTGACTTTCCTAATAGCATGGTGCGTGTTGGTATCACAGCCAACTACTACACCAATTTTGAATCGGGCAGCAACAGATCCCTAAGATTGGTCTCATGAAGGAAAACGTAATCGTGAGCCATGTAGGCCAGTAAATCATCGACCCCAGTTCCAGGCAGACTACCAATGCAGTCTGCCTGGAGTAGAGAGTAAAAAAGAACTCAGCTTTATATTAATAAGAAAAGTTTAAGTTAATCTCCCTTTTACAAATAAGAAAAAAGAACTGGACAGTACCGAAATATTGAGTGGTCGGAAAAGTCTCGTCGTATTTTGTCAATAGATGACGTTGGAGTCGTCTATCTCCAGTGCTACCAATCACATTGTGTCATACAATATGGTGTTGGAAAGGTGACATTTTAAGCTTCATTTAAGCAAATTAAATTCGGAGAAGTTGAAAAAAGTTACAGTTGTTCAAAAATGAGTGAAAATAATGAAGAAATTCGCTATATTTTGAAATTTTTGTATAAAAAAGGGAAGAATGCCACGGAAGCCACCAATGAAATTTGTTAAGTTAAGCAGACGATGCTGTATCAGATTGTGTAGCACAACAATGGTTCGCTCGATTCCATTCTGGAAATTTAGATGTGAAAGATGCACCTCGCTCTGGTCGACCTATCGTTGAAAAATTCGATGAAATTATGGAAAAGATTGACCATGACCGTCACATAAGCAGCCATGACATCGCCAAGAAACGGTTTTGAACAATTTAAAAGAGGCTGGCTACAAAAAGAAGCTCGATGTTTGGGTACCACATGAATTGTTTGTGAAAAATTTAATTGACCGAAATAACATTTGCGATTCATTGCTGAAACGAATTGAAATCGAACCATTTCTGAAGCGAATGGTAACAGGAGACGAAAAGTGTATCAAATACGACAATAATGTGCGAAAAAGATCATGGTGAAAGCGTGGTGAAGCTCAACAAATGGTCGCAAAGCCAGGATTGACGCCTCGAAAGGTTATGCTAAGTGTTTGGTGGGATTGGAAAGGAATCATCCACTATGAGCTGCTCCAGCCTGGTCGAACGATTGATTCTACACTTTACTGTCAACAACTGATGAGATTGAAGTAAGCAATCGAAAAAAAACGGCCAGAACTGATCAACAGAAACGGCGTCGTCTTCCATCACAACAACGCTAGACCACCAACATCTTTGATGACTCGGCAAAAACTGGGAGAGCATGGCTAGGAAGTTTTGATGCATCCACCATATGGCTCTGACCTTGCACCATCAGACTACCATTTGTTTCGGTTAATGCAGAACTCCCTTAATGGAGTAAAGTTGGCCTGTGAAAATTACTTGTCGCAGTTTTTCGCCGAGAAATTGTCTGTGGAATAATGTCTCAAGCGGAAAAATGTCAAAAGGTGGTCTACCATGATGGTATATATTTGGTTCAATAAAGTTCATCTATATATAAAAATGAATTCTTCTATCTTTCTATCTTTCTTTGTACCAAATGGGCGTCTAAACCAATCATCCGATTGTGATGAAATTTTGGGGAGTTGCTGTGCTCACGCCAACTTAGGTTTAGGGCAAAGAAAATTTTGCCACGCCCACAATTTATAAAACTAAGTTAAAATATTAGATTATTTCGCTAATATTGCTCCTAAAAATCTGAAATTTGGTATCTGATTTTGTATGGACACTGTCGATAACTTCCCCAAAAATGGGCGTGGTCGGATTAATTTAACGCCCACTTTCAAAAAAATTTAAAATATGCGATAACGTGGCTAATATTGCTCATAAAAATCTGAAATTTGGTATCTGAGTTTGTATTGGCACTGTCGATAACTTTCCCAAAAATATACGTGGTCGGATCAATTTAACGCCTACTTTTAAAAAAGGGAGGATCATTTTTACGCCTAACACCATTGCTCAGAAACTTGATGTGCTATATAGAAAACATGTAACGGGATGCACCGGGAAGAATAACAGGAAATACAAAATTTGCCACGACCACTTATTACGCCCTCAATTTATTTCATTAAGTTAAAAAATACTATGACATTGCTAATATTGCTCCTAAAAATTCGGGATTTTGTTTCTGAGTTTGTATGCCGATAATTTCACAGCCATAACTCAGAATCGCTACAACAGTGAGTACCGGGAAGTTCCGCTAACTAACGGGAGTACCGGGAAGTTCTGCTAAGTGGCATTGCAACGCATGTCAGGCATTCGCTAGTTATAAATATAAAAAAGAGTTGAAGTTTGATTAGAAATACCAAAAGACTTTTCCGACCACCCAATAACAGCAAAATGTAGATTATTAGTCATTTAAAAAAGGTTGGAGAAGAATAAGGAAATTAAAGTTCAATAGCATGATTTCATGAAAACATACAATTATTTAAACCATATGGAGGTAGTGAAAAATGTGGATAATATTAAAAAGGTTATTATTTACCACATTACTATGTGTTACGTCCAGAATGTTTACGACAAAATTAAGTGCAAAAAATCGTCAAATTTGTCATTACGCTTTACATACAGGTCCAAAGTAGCAGGAAGAACTATTTCATATTTTTGTTAGATTCAGGAAACATAAATATTGTATGTCATTTCAGCGGATATTAAGCAAATGTATTGGCAAATTTGGGTTAACAAAGAGCATAAAAATTGTCAGTTAATATACTTCACATAAAAAAAAATGTAATGTAATCAAAAATATCATATCATTATAAATAGAATCATATCATATGGATGAGAATCATATCATTTGTAAACGGAAAAAGTGACCATACCATGGTATAAGCGAAATAATCGATTTTGTGGGTGTAATATGTTTGCGTGGCAGATTTCATATAGCCTATCATTCTTTCCAGACCCATCCCGATATATGTTCCAAGTTTGAAGAAAATCGGTTCAACCGTTTAGGCGTGAAAACGGAACAAACGAAAAAAAAATTTAAAAAAAAATAATAAGAAAATATATAAATAAATAAATTAATAAATTAATAAATTAATAAATTAATTAATTAATAAATTAATAAATTAATAAATTAATAAATTAATAAATTAATAAATTAATAAATTAATAAATTAATAAATTAATAAATTAATAACTTACTAAATTTATAAATTACTAAATCAATAAATTAATAAATTAATAAATTAATAAATTAATAAATTAATAAATTAATAAATTAATAAATTAATAAATTAATAAATTAATAAATTAATAAATTAATAAATTAATAAATTAATAAATTAATAAATTAATAAATTAATAAATTAATAAATTAATAAATTAATAAATTAATAAATTAATAAATTAATAAATTAATAAATTAATAAATTAATAAATTAATAAATTAATAAATTAATAAATTAATAAATTAATAAATTAATAAATTAATAAATTAATAAATTAATAAATTAATAAATTAATAAATTAATAAATTAATAAATTAATAAATTAATAAATTAATAAATTAATAAATTAATAAATTAATAAATTAATAAATTAATAAATTAATAAATTAATAAATTATTAAATTAATAAATTAATAAATTAATAAATTAATAAATTAATAAATTAATAAATTAATAAATTAATAAATTAATAAATTAATAAATTAATTAATTAATAAATTAATAAATTAAAAAATTAATAAATTAATAAATTAATAAATTAATAAATTAATAAATTAATAAATTAATACATTAATAAATTAATAAATTAATAAATTAATAAATTAATAAATTAATAAATTAATAAATTAATAAATTAATAAATTAATAAATTAATAAATTAATAAATTAATAAATTAATAAATTAATAAATTAATAAATTAATAAATTAATAAATTAATAAATTAATAAATTAATAAATTAATAAATTAATAAATTAATAAATTAATAAATTAATAAATTAATAAATTAATAAATTAATAAATTAATAAATTAATAAATTAATAAATTAATAAATTAATATATTAATAAATTAATAAATTAATAAATTAATAAATTAATAAATTAATAAATTAATATATTAATAAATTAATAAATTAATAAATTAATAAATTAATAAATTAATAAATTAATAAATTAATAAATTAATAAATTAATAAATTAATAAATTAATAAATTAATAAATTAATAAATTAATAAATTAATAAATTAATAAATTAATAAATTAATAAATTAATAAATTAATAAATTAATAAATTAATAAATTAATAAATTAATAAATTAATAAATTAATAAATTAATAAATTAATAAATTAATAAATTAATAAATTAATATATTAATAAATTAATAAATTAATAAATTAATAAATTAATAAATTAATAAAATAATAAATTAATAAATTAATAAATTAATAAATTAATAAATTAATAAATTAATAAATTAATAAATTAATAAAATAATAAATTAATAAATTAATAAATTAATAAATTAATAAATTAATATATTAATAAATTAATAAATTAATAAATTAATAAATTAATAAATTAATAAATTAATAAATTAATAAATTAATAAATTAATAAATTAATATATTAATATATTAATATTATAATATATATTATTAAATTATATATTATTAATATATTAAATAATATATTAATAAATTAATAAATAAATTAATTAATAAATAAATAAATTTCTAAATTACTAAATTACTAAATTACTAAATTGCTAAATTACTAAATTACTAAATTACTAAATTACTAAATTACTAAATTACTAAATTACTAAATTACTAAATTACTAAATTACTAAATTACTAAATTACTAAATTACTAAATTACTAAATTACTAAATTACTAAATTACTAAATTACTAAATTACTAAATTACTAAATTACTAAATTACTAAATTACTAAATTACTAAATTACTAAATTACTAAATTACTAAATTACTAAATTACTAAATTACTAAATTACTAAATTACTAAATTACTAAATTACTAAATTACTAAATTACTAAATTACTAAATTACTAAATTACTAAATTACTAAATTACTGAATTACTAAATTACTAAATTACTAAATTACTAAATTACTAAATTACTAAATAACTAAATTAATAAATTAATTGGGGTGGCATGGCTTGTTTGATAGTGGGGGATAACGGGCTTACAGGACGGCTCTCCGTAACTCTATCGAGCATGCAAGTCGGCTTCCACCTCCACGTGGTGCCTCCTGGTAACCGAGTCCGGTCATGTTTCGGGTCGGGCCAACGGAAGCGGCGACCTCCATCTTCCCATATTTCCTCAACCCATTTTTCATTTCACCTCCCTTAACCTATCCCCCCCCCTAAACCAGGGTGTGACGCGTTACCGTGCCCATTGGTGTTTGCAATCAGGGGTAACAGATTGTATTTGTACGGTGCCTATTCGATACCGCCTCGGATAGTAGCTTTGGCCTTACCGTAGTAAATGGGCTCTGCTGCGGTGGACTTTTCTTTCCCTAATCTCCATTTTGATCGCCGAGCTTGGTCTTTGACCCGGCAAAGCGATCGTAAGAAACAGATATTCATGAACAAATCAAACTCAGCCTCGGATTTATCCAAAAAAACCCCCCAGTCTTCAGACATGCTGTCTGAAGACGCCCTTTTGGCCACCAGTCAGGAGACCATAATTGACGACAATCCTGGTACCAGCCATAGTACCTCGGAAAAACCGTCAGTAAAAACTTCAGGGAGTAATGGTGCCAGCCATAGCACCGTGAAACCTTCCACATCAAAAAAAACAAAGAAATCCTCCTGTACCCTTGCGAAATCAAGATACCAGAAGGCTCTCTTTATTCTGATAAGCGAGATCAGGAGGACAAATTGAAATGTACCGCGATGGTCGAAGAGTTCAAGAGGAACCAGGCCATCAAAGCGTTGGAGGTGCCGAAAGCGGCGTCGAAGAGGAACCTTTCTCTCAAGGAATCTACGCAAGACTCCAAGAGGGCCAAGGTCTCCAATGCGGCGTCGAACTCGGCTTCCTCCAAAAGGACATCCAAACCATTCAGCGAAGTTGCAAGGGATCCGCTTCTTCTGGCACTGATTGATGGTAAGACCAGCAACGGCAGACGCATCAATGAGATTTGGGGTGAGTTGGAGGCCAAACTTGCTGAAGACGTTATGAATTACGTCCTCTGCAACAAGGATGGTCCTCTTCCTGACTTCGACTCCTCGGAGATAGTCAGAGGCTGTAGGGTGATTAGATGTGGGGACGCGTTTTCCAAGGAATTCCTTGAAAAAAGCATTGCCAAGCTCGGCAATGTCTGGAAGGATTTGAGCATCAAAGCCATTCCAGTCAAGGACATTCCAAGGCAACCGCGTGCTCGTATCTGGTTGCCCAAAATGAAGTTGGATAACGCGAAGCTGATCGCGTACCTAAAACTGCACAACCCAGAGGTTCCGATGGATGAATGGTTTGTCATCCGAGCTGAGGAACCTCACAAACTCAGCATGTCCTTCCTTTTGTCGATCAGCGGGGAAAGCCTTTCCCCGCTGGAAAGGTTGGACAACAAACTTAAGTTTGGCGTCAGGCATGCGAAGCTTAAAATATTCCAAGGCAGTGCGGACGACCCGGACGAGATTGGCGGTGCAAGTAAGCGTCTCGATGAGCTTAGCATCGTCCAGAATGCCACAACAACCAAATGCTGAATGCCGTGCAGATTAATCTACAGCACTCGAAATGTCCTACAGAAAATCTGATTGTCTTCCTCAGGGAGGGAGGCATAGACATCGGAACAAACGAAAAAAAAATTTAAAAAAAAATAATAAGAAAATATATAAATAAATAAATTAATAAATTAATAAATTAATAAATTAATAAATTAATAAATTAATAAATTAATAAATTAATAAATTAATAAATTAATAAATTAATAAATTAATAAATTAATAAATTAATAAATTAATAAATTAATAAATTAATAAATTAATAAATTAATAAATTAATAAATTAATAAATTAATAAATTAATAAATTAATAAATTAATAAATTAATAAATTAATAAATTAATAAATTAATAAATTAATAAATTAATAAATTAATAAATTAATAAATTAATAAATTAATAAATTAATAAATTAATAAATTAATAAATTAATAAATTAATAAATTAATAAATTAATAAAATAATAAATTAATAAATTAATAAATTAATAAATTAATAAATTAATAAATTAATAAATTAATAAATTAATAAATTAATAAATTAATAAATTAATAAATTAATATATTAATAAATTAATAAATTAATATATTAATAAATTAATAAATTAATAAATTAATAAATTAATAAATTAATAAATTAATAAATTAATATATTAATAAATTAATAAATTAATAAATTAATAAATTAATAAATTAATAAATTAATAAAATAATAAATTAATAAATTAATAAATTAATAAATTAATAAATTAATAAATTAATAAATTAATAAATTAATAAATTAATAAATTAATAAATTAATAAATTAATAAATTAATAAATTAATAAATTAATAAATTAATAAATTAATAAATTAATAAATTAATATATTAATAAATTAATATATTAATAAATTAATAAATTAATAAATTAATAAATTAATAAATTAATAAATTAATAAATTAATAAATTAATAAATTAATAAATTAATAAATTAATAAATTAATATATTTATAAATTAATAAATTAATAAATTAATAAATTAATAAATTAATAAATTAATAAATTAATAAATTAATAAATTAATAAATTAATAAATTAATAAAATAATAAATTAATAAATTAATAAATTAATAAATTAATAAATTAATAAATTAATAAATTAATAAATTAATAAATTAATAAATTAATAAATTATTAATAAATTAATAAATTAATAAATTATTAAATTAATAAATTATTAAATTAATAAATAAATAAATTAATAAATTAATAAATAAATAAATTAATAAATTAATAAATTAATATATTAATATATTAATATATTAATATATTAATATATTAATATATTAATATTTTAATATATTAATAATATATTAATAAATTAATAAATAAATTAATTAATAAATTAATTAATTAATAAATAAATAAATTTCTAAATTACTAAATTACTAATTTACTAAATTACTAAATTACTAAATTACTAAATTACTAAATTACTAAATTACTAAATTACTAAATTACTAAATTACTAAATTACTAAATTACTAAATTACTAAATTACTAAATTACTAAATTACTAAATTACTAAATTACTAAATTACTAAATTACTAAATTACTAAATTACTAAATTACTAAATTACTAAATTACTAAATTACTAAATTACTAAATTACTAAATTACTAAATTACTAAATTACTAAATTACTAAATTACTAAATTACTAAATTACTAAATTACTAAATTACTGAATTACTAAATTACTAAATTACTAAATTACTAAATTACTAAATAACTAAATTAATAAATTAATTGGGGTGGCATGGCTTGTTTGATAGTGGGGGATAACGGGCTTACAGGACGGCTCTCCGTAACTCTATCGAGCATGCAAGTCGGCTTCCACCTCCACGTGGTGCCTCCTGGTAACCGAGTCCGGTCATGTTTCGGGTCGGGCCAACGGAAGCGGCGACCTCCATCTTCCCATATTTCCTCAACCCATTTTTCATTTCACCTCCCTTAACCTATTCCCCCCCCTAAACCAGGGTGTGACGCGTTACCGTGCCCATTGGTGTTTGCAATCAGGGGTAACAGATTGTATTTGTACGGTGCCTATCCGATACCGCCTCGGATAGTAGCTTTGGCCTTACCGTAGTAAATGGGCTCTGCTGCGGTGGACTTTTCTTTCCCTAATCTCCATTTTGATCGCCGAGCTTGGTCTTTGACCCGGCGAAGCGATCGTAAGAAACAGATATTCATGAACAAATCAAACTCAGCCTCGGATTTATCCAAAAAAACCCCCCAGTCTTCAGACATGCTGTCTGAAGACGCCCTTTTGGCCACCAGTCAGGAGACCATAATTGACGACAATCCTGGTACCAGCCATAGTACCTCGGAAAAACCGTCAGTAAAAACTTCAGGGAGTAATGGTGCCAGCCATAGCACCGTGAAACCTTCCACATCAAAAAAAACAAAGAAATCCTCCTGTACCCTTGCGAAATCAAGATACCAGAAGGCTCTCTTTATTCTTAGCAAGATTGCAAAGAATGTGGCCGCTGGTATCTCTGATAAGCGAGATCAGGAGGACAAATTGAAATGTACCGCGATGGTCGAAGAGTTCAAGAGGAACCAGGCCATCAAAGCGTTGGAGGTGCCGAAAGCGGCGTCGAAGAAGAACCTTTCTCTCAAGGAATCTACGCAAGACTCCAAGAGGGCCAAGGTCTCCAATGCGGCGTCGAACTCGGCTTCCTCCAAAAGGACATCCAAACCATTCAGCGAAGTTGCAAGGGATCCGCTTCTTCTGGCACTGATTGATGGTAAGACCAGCAACGGCAGACGCATCAATGAGATTTGGGGTGAGTTGGAGGCCAAACTTGCTGAAGACGTTATGAATTACGTCCTCTGCAACAAGGATGGTCCTCTTCCTGACTTCGACTCCTCGGAGATAGTCAGAGGCTGTAGGGTGATTAGATGTGGGGACGCGTTTTCCAAGGAATTCCTTGAAAAAAGCATTGCCAAGCTCGGCAATGTCTGGAAGGATTTGAGCATCAAAGCCATTCCAGTCAAGGACATTCCAAGGCAACCGCGTGCTCGTATCTGGTTGCCCAAAATGAAGTTGGATAACGCGAAGCTGATCGCGTACCTAAAACTGCACAACCCAGAGGTTCCGATGGATGAATGGTTTGTCATCCGAGCTGAGGAACCTCACAAACTCAGCATGTCCTTCCTTTTGTCGGTCAGCGGGGAAAGCCTTGCCCCGCTGGAAAGGTTGGACAACAAACTTAAGTTTGGCGTCAGACATGCGAAGCTTAAAATATTCCAAGGCAGTGCGGACGACCCGGACGAGATTGGCGGTGCAAGTAAGCGTCTCGATGAGCTTAGCATCGTCCAGAATGCCACAACAACCAAATGCTGAATGCCGTGCAGATTAATCTGCAGCACTCGAAATGTGCTACAGAAAATCTGATTGTCTTCCTCAGGGAGGGAGGCATAGACATCGGCATTATCCAAGAGCCCTGGGTGAACAGTAGCAGCATCAAGGGT
This sequence comes from Suillia variegata, assembly GCA_949127995.1. NCBI lineage: Eukaryota > Metazoa > Arthropoda > Insecta > Diptera > Heleomyzidae > Suillia > Suillia variegata. Next base: position 31,798,834 of record OX421842.1, read on the forward strand.
TTCACGGATAGCAACTATCTACTATACTACAAGAAAGATGCAGGTAAACCTAGATCTTATATTATTATTAAAAAACACATTAAAGCATTTCTTTGCAGCAGTTCCAGTTCCGCTGATCTGACAGTTGTCAGGATCGAACTAGACGGCGGTAAAAAACTAGTGGTCGCATCCGCGTACATGGCGCATGACCTTCCTACTCCACCAGACGAAGTGAGTAGGCTTGGCCAAAGCCTGTGCAGGGATGAAACCTTAATTTTAGGTTGCGACGCCAATGCCAGACATACGCTTTGGAGTAGCAGTGAAATAAATGACAGACGTGAGTCACTTTTTGATATTATTACACAAACTAATTTAGACATATGTAACCGGGGAAATTCTCCCACCTTTATCTTTCCGAGTACGGATGATTTCATAGGATGGGAGGAAGTTCTCGATATCACTCTTACCAATCTCAATGCCGAGATCAAAGTAGAAGGCTGGAGAGTATCTAGTCAGCGATCCTTTTCTGATCATGCCTGGATACTTTTCAGTCTTGATCTCAAAGTTGATGCCCCACCTATTTATAGGAATCCAAGAAGGATTAACTGGGAGAAATTCCGCAATTCCGTGAACTCCTCTTTAGGCAGGTATTCACCCATTTCTTCATCCCCTTCTGAACTAGATGATAGAGCAGGAAAATTCGAGAAAGCTTTTAGTTCGGCTTTCATGAACTCATGCCCTATCACTCGCAGTAAGAGTAAATTCCCGTCATGGTGGAACAATGACTTGACAGGCCTTAGGAAGCTTGTCAGAAAGGAGTTCAACGAGGCGTATATACAAAATTCCTGGCACTCCTACAGAGAGTGTCTTAAAACCTACAAAAAGGCGATCAGATCGGCGAAAGCTCGCTCTTGGTCAAATTTTTGTGAATCTATCGAGACTGTCAAAGACTCAGCCAGACTTAGTGAAATCATGTCCAAAGAACACTCGTGCCCATCCTTTATCAAAAAGATGGACGGGTCTTGGGCTGAATCTCCTAATGAATCATTGACTGCCCTTATGGATACCCACTTTCCAAGCGGTGATGATGAGATGAATCTAACTACTCCAGAAGATGCACAGCGCGGCAATTTCTCTGTTTTAGCTGACTCTCTCATCACTAAGCAACGTATTATATGGGCTGTCAAGAGTTTCTCTCCTTTTAAATCTCCAGGCCCGGATGGTATACTTCCGGTCATGCTATGGAACCTCAGAGACACAGTGGTCCCATGGCTGGAGCAACTTTTCAAACAAAGTATCACTCTCAGTTATATTCCCTCAAGTTGGAGGAACGTTAGAGTGGTCTTTATTCCTAAGGTTGGTAGGCGTGGACATGAGTCCGCGAAGGACTTTAGACCCATCAGCCTGTCCTCTTTCGTACTTAAAACATTAGAAAGAATCATCGACTATCATATTAGACTTTCACTCTCAGATGGAGGGTTTTGGAATTCCCGGCATGCTTACCTCAAAGGTAGATCCACTGATACGGCACTACATGAGGTAATCCGGGTAATCGAAAGGTCTATTAACTCAAAACAGTATACTTTAGGAGCCTTTCTGGACATTGAAGGCGCTTTTAACAATGTTAGCTCTGAAGCTATTAAAAATTCTCTGATAGAGCATCAAGTAGATGCGGGAATTGTATACTGGACTATGTCCATGTTGCAGTCTCGGGTGATACAGGCGAATTTGGGCAATTGTAATATCACTAAATCAGTCAACAGAGGTACCCCCCAGGGAGGGGTTCTCTCACCACTTCTGTGGTTGGTTGTTATGGATGATATGCTAAAATCTTTTGAAAAATCCGGTATTAAAGCAGTTGCGTATGCCGACGACGTTGTGATCCTAGTATCAGGTCTGTTTCCGTCCGTCCTTAGTGAAATCATGGGCAGGGCGCTGAGAACACTAAGCTTATGGGCCGCTAGGTGCGGCTTATCAGTGAACCCAGTGAAAACAGAATTACTACTATTCACCACTAAAACCAAGATACCTCAATTCAACTTACCAGTTCTAAACGGACAAGCACTTACTCTCTCCACTGAAGCCAAGTATCTCGGTGTTCTTCTTGATACAAAGCTAAATTGGAAAAATAATATTATACTGCCAATTAAAAAAGCCTGCATTGCTTTTTATACATTCAATAAAATGTTTGGCAAACGTTGGGGTCTCCAGCCAAAGATGGTACTCTGGATGTACAGGGCTGTAGTTCGACCGATTCTCACCTACGGAGCTCACGTTTGGTGGCCAGTGCTTAGTAAAAATTATAATATAGTAAAATTAGTAAGAGTGCAACGATCCGCATGCATTGGCATAACTGGGGCTCTGAGATCCAGTCCCTCAGATGCGCTAAATGTACTTGTGTATCTTCTTCCCATTGATCTTCACATCAAATTTGTAGCCGCATGCACTGCAGCAAGACTCAATGAAGTAGGGTCTTGGCAAGCTAGAACATACGGCCACAGCAGAATTTTCTTAACAAGAACTTTTTACACAGATTTCCATCCAGAGAAGAATGGTCATCTAATAGTGTAATCGACAAATTCGGCGTTGCCATTTTTACGGATGGCTCCAAGATGAGTTATGGAGTTGGCGCAGGTGTTTTCTGTAAACACCTTGGTATCTCTAGATCTTTTAGACTTCCTGATGAGGCCAGTGTGTTTCAAGCTGAATTGATAGCTATCTTAGAAGCTTGTAGCATTATTAGTAGCAAACTAACTCGTAAAAAGAACATAGCCATATTCTCTGACAGTCAGGCAGCTATTAAAGCATTGTCCTCTAATGTTATAACATCAAAATTAGTTCTTCAAGGCAGGAATGAACTAGATCTTCTCGGTCACAGACATAGAATAAACCTTATCTGGGTTCCAGGACATAGGAGCATAGTAGGAAATGAAGTGGCCGATGACCTGGCCAGGAAAGGCTCTGCATCGGCGCTGGATCTGGCTGTTCCGGTTCCGGTACCTATAGGCAAGGTTAAATCTGAAATCTACAATTTCTTTCTCAATAAAGCCAAGTCTATATGGAAAAACACCGCAGGATGCGTTGTATCCAAAAAAACTTGGCCGAACTACAACCTTTCAAGATCCCTTGAACTCATTAACTTGAGGCGTCGAGACATCGCGCGGATCACATACATCTGCACTGGACACTGGCCTATTGGTGAACATGCCCGCAGATTGGGAATTCCCTATAATGTCCACTGTCGTAGCTGCAAAAACACCAGTGAACCAGAGACACTGAGTCACTTCATCTGCGACTGTCCGGCTTTAGCAAGAGTCAGACTTCGTACACTCCACTCCGCCTTTCCAACCTCATTAGAAGTCTTATCTGACTACCCACTAATGAACATTTTAAAATTCCTCAACAATTCAGGATGGCTCCAGCATTGATCCCTCCCCGCCCCTTCAGGAGATCGTGGTAACAAAACGGCATTAATTATGCTACTTGTACTGGTGGAGTTCCACTAGTTTTCTCGCCACTTATACTACTACTAATAAATTAATTAAAAATGCGGTGGCTTGGGTGGATCTCTAAAACATCCAAAACAAAACATGAAGCCACAGCTCGAGGGGGGCACCGGCAAAGGAAGTTCCAATGTAGAAACATATAGGAAAAAACAAAAAACCAATGTTTTAAACTTTATAAAAATAGCAGCTTTATTTTAGGTGTTGATACTTTTGCGGTTCCGATAAGAGTCTGGTACAAAAACAGGCGACAAATAAGCCGTAATAATAAAAAACAATAAATTTAAGGAATTTTGATATTTACAGTGGCCGAAGTGCCAACTGTAAATATGTATACAAAATAATTATAATATCAAATTTGTAAAAAGAAAAATAAACTTTACGACGTTTGGCGTAAACATTGCCACCCGCCTTGCAGCGTCGCTGCAATTAAGGTGAAAATTGAAAAAATAACTTAAGATAAGTCCTAGAATTTCAAATATACGTGAGAGGGGGTTACATTTTAATTAGTTGTGACATGCGGTATCAAATAATTCATACTATGTAAATAATTCAAACTATGTAAATGTTTTTCAATTCAAAAAAGTATTTAAAAAACCAAACAAAAAAATGATATGTCAATGTCGAACTAACTCGGTGAAATGCTCCATTTTCCAAAATGGTCTCGGCTAGAATGCGAAAATGCCTCTAGGGGCTAGGTCCAATATGAGTGACTGTTGAGAGTAACGAAATAACGATAAATTGCCGAGGCGGACGAGGTCCCATAAATGGCTAGTATCAGCGAACGATGACGACTGACTGTTCGAGCTGCGATTCTGCGGTCAGCGTGCTATGAGACGGACGAGGTCCGTTGTTAGACGCTTTTTGATCCAGACTCGTGCATGGAGACGGACGAGGTCCCTTCGCTTTTTTAAAGTAACTAGAGCAGGTAGTATTTGCGCATGGAGACGGACCAGGTCCCTTTGCAATTTGTAAACGACGAGCACCTCCTTAAATCGTGCATAGAGACGGACGAGGTCCCTTCACATTTTAAAGAGTTTTAGATTCACGAAAGATCCCACGTTGGAACGAACTATGTTCTTTACTAGGCGCATTTAGAGACCGAATAGTGACTACGATGAGTCAATCAAAACAATTTTATTTCAACATATACAAAAATATACGACGATAATTTTGTGGCTCAAACTACAGCCAGAATAAAATATATGTAAATATTTCTTGCCATTAATTTCCACTTTTTTATGTAAATTTTCTTCAAAAGAAAAAATGCAACAAATACTGTATCGAAATTTTAAAAGAAAATTTTAAATTATGAATCTGTTTACAAATTAAAGATGCAAGTTCAAACAAACAAAAAATGCGTTGAACTAGCATCGATTTTCAACCAACAACGAACCAAGCAGATAATTGAATGACATACAGAGTTATTGACTGTACACAAATTTCAAATTTACAGAGAGATAATCAATATCGAGGTGAAGAGGGACAATTTTCTAAATTTCCCATCTCTTATGTCTTATGAATACTTCAATGATTTAAAATTAAAGCGTACAAAATCAGGACATAAAAAAGAAGAAATGGGAAACACGTCTGTTAAACCCAAACAACAGACAATCATAAACAACACCCATTAAAACATGAACGCGCAAATACCGGACTCCATTATAACTTTAGTATTTTAGTATTTTAAAAACTATGTACAAAAACATAGAAATATTATTACAACAGTATAAAAATAAATAAATGTAAAATTACGTTAAATCAAAATTTCAAATGAGCGAGAAATAACAAAATTATTTATTTATTTAAAAAAGACACCAAATAGAATTTATACAAAAACAACTTTAGAAAGAAAATTAGAAGAAATTAATAAAGAGTTAGTATGTTTTTTTTAATAACAGTAGAATTAATTGAGAAGAATTTAAATGAAACTGGAAAAATATACTTACTACAATATGTCTATCATGCTAAATTAACTAGTAAAGTTAGGACATATATCAGCAGTACGAACAAACCGGAAGATTTTAAAACCTTAAGCAGTATTTTGCAGAAAAGATATTAAAACAATTTATCGCAATAGCAAATTCAGAATAAACTGAGTTGTTTATATCAAGGTAAGACTTCAATTAATTCGTTCAGAAAAAAAATTAAAAGTTTAAATGATCTAAATAAAATAGGAATAGAAGAGCTAGGAATAAGCGCTACAGAAGCCGAAAAAATTTCATAATAAAAATAAACAACAAGTTAGCTTTAGATACTTTTAAAAAAGGATTGAATAATGAACTTAAACCAACAATTTTCGCTGCTAGACTAAAGAGTTTCGGACAGCCAACAATAAAGATATTTAAAGTATCGTATAACAATACAAATTACATAATTTTGACACATAGAAACAGACAAATGACATTTTTAGTTGACACAAACGCCGACGCATTATTAAGAATATAAATTGACTCTGATATTCTTATGCAAATGATACCGCAAAAAACTGATTAAAAAAAAGCAAAGAAAACACTTGCAAAAACAATCAACAAAATGAGGTAAATAATACAAAAATTAATAACATGGATTACTGTATCTCTCAGGAGTCTGATCAACTCCAAATATGTGAATGTACCTCCAAAATTGACGTCAAAAATATAAAAAACTATATATAAATTGAAAATAATATTGTGCACATAGGACGCGACGATAATTCAGCGAAACCAGTTTCGACTCTGAAGAAGCCACGATCCAAAAATATAAATAAAATTATAAAAGAAAATACGCATGCGAGATACAGTGATAATTCAGCGAAACTAGATTCGCTTCTGAAAACATTATATTTAAGATGAAAAATGAAAATATTAAAGAGCTAGCGCTAGCCAATGATGATAAAATTTTTAAAATATATACAAAACAAAATCTTAAAAATACATATGCTAATATTAAAATGAATGACTTCTGTTATCAAAATATTGATTTACAACGCTCCGAAAAGAATCACAGACGATATCATAAAATACAAACTAATCGACGAATTCTATAATTCTACACACTCTAGCCACTTAGGTGTACGTAAAACAATAATAAAACTAAATCAACGATACATTTGGAAAAACATGAATAATATGGTCAAGAAATATATAACTCATTGCGAAACATGTGCAAGAAATAAACAAACAAAACACACAAAAGAGCAACTCACTCCAACAGACACACCAAACAACAGTTTCGAGACAATATCAATTGACGAATTTCAAACGAATACCGCTACATATTAACAATGCAATGTGAACTAACAAAATTCGTAATTGCACACCCAATGGCCACAAAAGACGCTGTCACAACCGCAAGAACACTTGTAGAACAGTTTAAGGTACTTAAGTCTGACAGAAGGACGGAATTTACGAACGAGTTAATGAACAACATATGTTCATTTTTAAAAATCAAACAAATATTTTCAACACCATACCACCACGAAACAATAGGTTCACTTGAACGAAATCATAGAGTGTTAAATGAATTTTTCTTGACCACCACCAATGACCATGAATTGGACATTTGGATTCTTTATTTCACTTTCGATAACAATACGACTCCACACGTAGCAACAGGCTACACACCTTATGAATTAGTATACGGGAAACTCCCATGTTTACCCAACTATACTTTTCAAAATCCAACAAAAATTTACAATTTTGAAAATTACTTAAACGAACTAAAAATAAAATTACAGTTCGCTTTAAATAAAGCATTGAAAAGAATACTTATACAAATACACTTAAGGCACAGATAGAAGATTTAGTTTTATTAAAAGTAGAAAATAGGAAAAAACATCAAAGTCCATACAAAGGACCATACAAGATTTTAGATAGGATAGGAGTTAATACCACCATCGATTATAATGGAATACCTAAGATGGTAGATAATATAAAAAACACAAAATTATTTGATTAAATCTACTTAATATTTGTTAAAACATTAATTATTTTAATTCTCTTAATAGTGAGGATGTAGTATACCTAGCGTAGCGTATGCTTAGTTACATATGTCAACCAATAAACAAAGGTTATCGGTTTACATATGCAACTTGATCGAGTGCATTTGTGTGCATTGAGTGACCTAAGCAATTAGTCACTCAAAACACAAAATTTCATTTTTGAATATATGAAATGCAACTAGATAGAATAAGTTCATTAGACTTTAACATATCAAATATATATGTTAGAATAAGAATGCGATAGCATAAGATTTTGTATAAAAAGGGCTCGCGCCAGAAATAAAATCAATTCTAGCTTTGAACAGCAATCTGCCTTGTGGCATTGTTTCATTGCAAGTGCGGCCTTCACCAAAATAGCGTGGCTCGCTTCTAATAAGTCAAACAAAAGGAAAGAATAAATAACTTATATTACTTATACATTACACTGGTAACCGGGTTGAATAAACAAAAACTAAAATTGCATTTGTTGATATCACGGTATAGCTTTTTAATAAAACTACCAGATTCAACAGAAACTGCTGCAAGGTCAAGGTTGGCTATTTATCAAGATACGCTTATTTTCATAGCGATCTGATAAATTTTGTCAAGCGACGATTTGTTCACGATATCTTTTGCCTCACCACTGGTGTTCAGTTTGAGGTGATACAGCTTTTCTACTGGGGATAATCTCGAATTCGAAATATAAATGGCAGTGAACATATCACGAAAACTATTCCATGATAGATAATCCCCATTAAAAACATATGTAGCATAGGGAATGTAACTCCAAAATCTAAATTATTAAATGGATCAAAGACCAGGGTAGGCTGCGAAACTAATTGTGGCAGTAGTGTTGAAGGAGATTGCAAAACCGGAGACGTCTGCGAAATTTGAGGTGCTTGCAAAATGAGAGTTGGTTGCGGAGATGAGGAGAATGAGAGGCTGGAAGCATATTCGTAGCAATGTCGGGAAAAGATATGCTTGGGGGCTGCTGTCTCGATACGACGGAACTCAAAGGGGTTAAAAACTCTTCCATCGTAGCAGCACAGGCAATGTAAGCCGAAAAACAAGATTGGTATAGCAATTTAATCCTACAAACTTCCACGGGGCCATGCTCACCCGATATAGCCTTAACCGTAGACAAGCACCCCTTATACGTCTGTTTCCACGTAACCCAGAGTTCCTTTAGCTCCTTTTTGTACAGCTATAATGTGGAAATGGAGTGGTCAGTTTTCGAAAAAAGATTAAACTGATCCACAAATTTAATAACTGCCTCAGCAGCACTTTCAAAATTTCTTATTTAATCCATTTCTGTTTAAAATTTATTTATTTTAAAAAGTAAGTAACACAACAAACAAAACTTTAAATAAAGCAACAAATATTAGAAAAAAATATTTGCGCAACAAAATTATTAAAAGTACAAAAATATTTTTACTTTAAAAAACAAAAAAGTGTCGGTCCAAGCGCAGGTGAACTTTGTTAATGCGTGCCCATGCGTGTTGTTGTTGTCTAACACTAATTTTTTATACAACGGAATGCTTCGGTCTGCTTTCTTTTTATGCGTTCTTTCTGAGTTGACAAAACCAAAGTACAAAAAAAAGTAAGTAGGTACCTAAGCACGTATAAAAAAAACAATATCAAAGACGAGAGCGTGGGTGGGTACTGCAAATTAATGCAGTTTAAAACGACCGAAAAATCAAAATAAGTGGAAGGGCAAGAAACGAAAAAAAAGAGTTCCACTTGAAAAGCAACAACAATTGCAACAAAAGAACGAACAGTTTTTGTTGTTGTTTATAAAATAATGAAGAAACAAAGCAACACAATTTTTTTCGCTATTTGCATTGTAATTTTTAAATGCAAAAAAAATAACTATAACCACAATGTCACTAAACTAAATATAACACACCTGGTATTTTCGAAATCCAAAAAATAAAGCGCTTCAAAAGGGTTTCCAAAATTTTTCCAAATTAGCGAGGCTTCACTGACAGTTCCAGCTCGAAGGACCAATAAAAATGCGGTGGCTTGGGTGTATCTCCAAAACATCCAAACAAATAAATTAATTAATTGCGATATTGTTCTTGACAAGGAAACTAAAGATAAATAAAGATTTTTTTAATATAATAAAAATATTTAACATTTTATAAAGGTTTTTCCTTGCATTTTGTGTTTTCCAAAAAAACATCTTTTCGCTCAGTATTTCTTTCAAACTTGTTTGCCTTTATTCAGATATCACAAGTTTTCGATGGATATTCCGCATTTTCTATAAGAGATGGTTGGTTGAAGTGGTAATTCTTGAGAAGGAATCCATTTACCGCTTATGCGCCTTTTTGTTACACATCCTTGCTTTCAACTTGTTAAACGGTTGTTTTATACTGCAGCTCTACTGAATCCAGTCAGTGCGGTTTAAAAACTTTATCAGGTCGTATATGTCTGTATCAGACAGCTCTTTGAGGTTTTTAAATATCCTACATAAGACTGGACATTCACAGAGAAAATGGAAAACGGTTTCCTTTAGTTTGGAAGTTTACATCTGTGGCAGTTTGTGATGTTTGGTATTCTCATTTTAACTGCCTGCTCTTCAATAGGCCAAAAGCCGCTGATGACTCCCGTAAGCCTAGAGACATCCCTTCTTTTCATGTTCAATAGCGATGATGTTTGTTTAATTTTGCCATCTACAATCGGCAATATTGAGAAATTTTATGTTAACAGCATACCTGACCACTCCAAGTGGAGTTGCTACTGATTCGGTATATTCAGTACTAATGGCAGATCCTTTCCTGGCCAGTTCGTCTGCTTTTTTGTTCCCTTCAATATCCTGATGTCCTGGGACCCATATTAGGGTATCATTTTGGTGTTCGCTCAAAGTGGTAATGCTCCTTCTGCTTTCTTCTACTAGGTAGGAGGTTGCAATAGCAGAGTTCAGAGCCTGCATCGCTGCCTAACTATCCGAAAGAAAAGCGATATTATTTTTGAACGTGAAATCTGCAATAAGTAACCTATAAGCTTCCACTATTGCTAGTTCCTCCTCTTGGATGACACTGGAGATGCTTTAGGGGTCGCACAATTTCTAGATACCTAGTTTTGGAGATTAGATCCCTGTTCCGACACCGCAATCCATTTTGGAATCATTTGTATAGATTGCGGTGTCGAAGTTGCTTAAAGTGTACCCATTTTTCCATTCCATTCGAGACGTCCAGCTCACAGGACGTGACAGTTGTGGAAGTGGAGGCCGCTGACGGCGTCAGGGTAAATAGAAAAATGTTAAGATATTTTTTTGCAACAATACACGATCTAGGTTTACCTATTACCCGTTTGTAGTAAATGTTATGGTTTTTGCAAGACAAACGCTTTACCTCGGCACTCCGCACCCAGGGTTCCTAATTGATCGCTATGTCTGCGTCCTCCTCCGCTAGGAAGACGGGTAGGTTGTCCGTTGCATCCTTAGAGTGCTACATGTTTATTTGGACAACCTTCAAACCCGTGTTTTTAATATTGTAGGTTTGCAGCTCCGACGTCACCCAGCTGCATTCCTGTTAGCAGCTCGTTTGCATCGTCGACTGCGTCCTTCTCCTCCTCCGGATTTGCTGAGCGAAAGATTTAAAGTTTGGCCGAACGTACGTCAAACCAAAGTTTGTTGTCTACTTTTTCCAGCGGTCCCAGGCCCTCCTCCGTTATTAAGAGCAAGAAGGATTCTCTGGTTTTGTGCGGAGCCTCCTCTTCGACGACGGCCCAATTTGTCATTGAAACCAAGAGATTATGTGCCTATAGATATGGGATTAGTATTTTCGGATCAAACTCCATGTTTGGGATCCAGATGCTAGCCCTCGGCAGATTTGCAGTAGTTGGCGTGCTGTGACCCACAGCTTTGCTGACTACTGTTTCCTGACTTGAAGCCAGGAGCTCGTCTTCCGAAGAAGTACCTACCCTCTCATGTCTTCCTAAGTCCGTCCGTTTTGTTCATTTGTCCGTCTTTTTGTCCGTCTATTTGTCTGTCTGGTTGTTCGTCCGTTCTTCCGACTGTGTGTCCGTCTGATTTTCTGTCCGCTTCTCTCCGCTATCCGATTTTTGTTGGGTTTTAATTATTATGGCAAGGCCGAGGATACAATCTGATGCGACCTGATGTCCGTTCGAAGACAGACTAGATTTAATCCCCTGGCTGCTAAACTCACCCAATAGGCACGGATCGCATAACACCTGGAGTAAGGTAAGAGTTTTATCTTAAACTATCTTTCTAGAAACTATCTTCGCCAACTGTACAACAGCACCAGCAGTGTTCTTGCCCTGTTTATACACAGCAGGTACTGTTGTACTGTTGTTTCCAGTCGTCACCGCGAAGAGTTGACACCTCTAACCTCCGTCTGAAATTCAATTACGACACGTACTCAACACGACGTCCTCTATTAGAGTAAAAATAAAAAATAAATTATTTTTTTAAGAAAAAGTTTACCTTAGCAAATAAATAATAAATAAAATGTTGTTCTAGATGGGTGAATTTATCTTTAAAAAAGCCTTATGAACTTATATTTTTATGTTCACCATGTTGAATCCTGATTAATTATCTGTAATTTGATACATAACATTATATAGCTATCTCTTAAAAGATATCGAGGGGTTCATACGAGAGAATGTATATTTGGTTTGCAAATTTTTTAGCTTAATATCTCCTAAAATTGAAGATATAGGAATATAATGTAATACACCAGATTGTAAGTAATCTATCAGGCATCAATAATATGAAATACAAATTTTATATTAATAACGCTTTTTTCAGAAATATAATTTTCAAATTTTTCGCTATAATTCAAAAAGTTTTGAAGATATCGGTCAAGGTGGCAAACATTGTTGTATCTGACGTAATTACCTTAAATTTAACATCTGCTACTTAGTCTTTTTAATATTTTGATTAATATATTTGCTCTTTTTACTTTTACAATCTGCACTCAACTTCAGTATTTAACAATAATAAGTGAAATTTCAGATGTTTTGATGAGGACAATTATTCAAAATTATTTGAAAAAACCTTGCAAATTGTTTTGATGCAGTTTCGGGAAATTTTAAAAGATTAGAATGTAAAACAAAAAAAATGAAAGTTATGGAAGTTAGAAAAAAAAATTATTGCATAAAGACGCCATGGCATGAACTAACGTGGAAAATGCATGTACATATATAATTCTTTAGAAAATTTGATTTATAAAATGAAATAAAAATTTTAAAAATTTTAAATAAATCGATAGTAAGAAAACAAACTCAGACAGTCTTTCGCCCTTTTTTTTCCCCACCATCATTTTAAGCATAGACTTTATTAAACCCCTTGATATTGTAAGAAATTATTGAAAAATTCCAAGCGCTTCTGGGGGGATCGTCTCCAAAACACGTATCCAAACTATGGCGAAAAGGCAGCTTGAAATTATAAGGAAAAGTCAAATAACCAAAAATAAATATAAATCCAGAATTAATGGGGGAAAATATCCGAATCAAATTTTATTGGTTTTACCTGGTGCTGTTACAAAAAATGAATGCCGAAAAAACAGCAAAAATACAAAGCGAGCCGACATTTTCAAATAACAATCATTTGACAGACAAGAATGACCAAAGCGCCATCTGTACTTCAAAATAATAAATAATAAATTTAAGAATAAAAACTAATGGCAGTTGGCTTGAACATTGCCGCCCGCTTTGCAGCAACACAGCAATCAAATCGAATAATATTAAAAAAATAATAATATCTTAATAATACATTGGTGCTAAAAGAAAATTCTTAGACTGCACAAGACCCAGACAAAATATATCCAAAAATAGTGCTCTGCCCTAACGGTTGTCCAAGAACTCCACCAATGACCCCCCTTAAGACGACCTGCGATTACACATCCACACCGAGAATTAACTCCACTGACGCCGACCTAAAAAATTCGCGAGTGAGATGCCGGTATAAATTTCTCGAACTCGAACATCAATCGACTGAAGTGGACAAACCTGGTGTGACGTAGGCTAAAGTTTCGATGGTCGTACTTAATCCAAGATTTGCACGCAAGGAAAGCTTACAGACATCAGAATTTCCAATCCTAGTTGTGCGCAACTTCAGACAACGCACCAAGTCTTGTGAGATCAGCGCATTGGTCGATGAGCGCTCAGACATGAATCAAATTCTGCCAACTTGACGACAGCAGTGGGTTGCAGCTTAACGACGCGCTGCATGTGAACGGTGAGAGGAGCACTGGTGGAACATTGTTGTGCTCTAGGCCCTTGCGACTTGCCGCGTTGGGACGAACGAGGTCTCTTGGATTGAGCACGATGAGACGAACTAGGTCCCTTGGACTGAGCGCGGTGAGACGAACTAGGTCCACATGCGCGTTTAAAGTTGGAGCAGGACTAGGCGCTTCAAAACTCCATTTATCGACACGCGATTCGATCGCTACAGATATACGGGACGGACGAGGTCCTGTAATAGGTGAGTGCCGACGTGCATCCGTTGTACTAGTTGCCGACTACTCGCGCTGAGATGAACCAGGCTCTTCAAACTTTGCGTTTTATGACGAACGAGGTCCCTTGGGAGAGTCGATTTGAGACGGACGAGGTCCCTTGGAACGAGAGCGACGGTGTTTCAAATCATACGAGCTGTCTTGATGCATAGAGTGATAGTCGATGCCGCATTTACGACATCTACCCTGGCTGCGACAATCCTTTCGCACATGGTTATGAGTAAGACAACAAGAACAGTGGCGATGGAACAATATGGCCCGCAAACGAGCTTCATAGGTTATCGCGTAAACGGATCAGATGATCCGCTTGACACAAGCGACAAACCATTTTGACGCCAGGGGTACTGCTTCGGCGATTTTGTTTAGCTTTAACCATATTGACTTAAAAACATAAGTACGAAATAAAAACAAACAAAAAAAATAGAGGACGATCGATATAGAAAAAAACCTAAAGTGATGCTAGAAAAATTATGTAGTTGGCAGAACCAACATGCTAGTAATAGTGCCTCGCTGGTTTCTAATGTCTACAACACGAACTCGCGCATCTTTCCCTAAATGTATTTGGGTAATTCGCCCCAAACGCTAGTCATTTGTACCTTTGTACCTTTTGTGTAGTTCTTTTAAGTACTCAGACTTCCATTGATGATAAACTTACTGCGATATGGCTTTCACCTTTACCGAACGATTAATAATTTTTAACGGATTCTCTGATATCTCCGGTTCCACTGGTGCTAACAAAGGACCACTAATCGAAAAATGACCAGGAGTCAGAGAGGCCAGGTCAGAAGAACTTTCGGATAGTGGGCTCAAGGGTCTTGAGTTAAGATGACTCTCAATTCGATTTGATATGGTAGAAAATTTTTCAAATGTGTATTTTAAATGACCAGCTATCCACCCATGTGAGGAGAACCGGCTGGAATGAAATGTCATGAAATCTCTTGATGAAAATAGTGTGACGTCACCAAATTCTTTGACTCTGAAAGTAAACGGACGAAATCTTGCTTTAGAACTTTCGAAGCACCAACGAAGTTTGTTCCGTTGTCCGAAAACATCTGGGCTGGGCATCCACGTTGGGCTGCAAATCGGGAAAAAGCTGCTAAAAAGGATGTCGCTCATCATATGACAATCTAAGGGCAGCGTTGCATCGAAGTAATTTTTGACCATCTAAAAAGGGTTCAAAGATATTAAACTACTAGACGAGTTGATCGGACGATCTTCTGACAAACTCCAATACTCAGCCATATAATTCACCTGCTGACAAATCCTCATGAGAAAAATTTTCACCGATTTTATTTCAAGACTTGAAATTTCAGCAGAAAACGAAGTTTAAATTCTAGAGCGATGTAAAAAGCGAAAAACATAGCATAATACTCGCAGTGCTCACTGCAATGATGAAAAACGATCCAACACGTCTTGACGGTCGAAAAAATCTTTGGGAAAATTAAAAACTTTTCCTGGCAGCCAAGATAGTCCATGCCACCACTTTTGGTCATCTACAAGTTCTTGCGGCGAGACTCCACGACTTACTAAGTCGGCTGGATTATCATGAGATTCGACATGATACCAACTCAAATTACCAAATTTCTGCACAATTTTTGACACTCTATTGGCAACAAAGGTTGTCCAGTGACAGGGGGGTTTCTGCAGCCACGCTAGAACAATTGTAGAATCTGACCAGCAGTGCAACTTACTCCGATCGATTTCGACTGAATGTAAAAGTGAATCAACCATATACGCCAAAAGAGCAGCTCCACACAATTGCAAGAGCATCAGTATTTACTGGTGCAACCTTGGATTTGGCGAACAAGAGATGTGTCGAAAAAGAAGAGATAGAATGTTGAACACGAATGTAAATGCAAGCACCATATGCTACCGCATCACAAAAAGCGTGGAATTAAATTTCCGAAGAAGGAGAAAAATCAATCCAGCGTGGAATATGAATATCCTGAATAAAAACATAGTCTTTTAAAAATTGTTGCCACGTGCGCAAAATGCTGCTAGGCAAGTTGTCATCCCAACCGATTTTTGTTATCCAAATTTCTTGCATAAGAATTTTTGCAGTTATAACAATGGGTGACAACCAGCCCGCGGGATCAAATAGTCCAGCAATTATCGACAAAACTTCTCATTTAATATAGGATTTACGAACATCAAAAGGAGTAGTTGTAAAATAAAAAATGTCGGATTTGGCGTTCCAACGGATTCCTAAAGTTTTAACGTTACTGGAATCTTCAATTTTCAAAAAATCTTCATGGAGAAGATGATCAGCAGGAAGACCCGACAAAATTTTTTCAGAATTAGAGGTCCACTTACGCACTGCAAATCCTGCAGACTCCAGGGTGGTAATGAGCTCATCGCGTGATGCAATAGCGGTCGAAAGATCATGGGCTCCTGCTAATGCATCATCTACATACAGATAGTAGATTTTCTTGCACATCATCTGCCAATTGCTGAAGAGTTCGAATCGCAAAATACGGTGCACAATTTAAACCGAAAGTAACAGTTTTCAACTCAAAATCGTGAACTTCTTCCTTTGTCGATTTTCTAAACAAGATTCGCTGAAACGGAGAGTGTTTACTATCAACTAAAATCTGTCGATATATTTTTTAGATATCGCCGTAAAAAACATATCGAAAAAAAACCCACTTCACGACCAATAAAATTAGATCAGCCTGTAGCACTGGACCAGTGTACATTACGTCATTTAGGCTAACTCCATTCGACGAATGGATAGATGCGTTAAAAACGACTCGTTCCTACGGTTGGTTCTAACACCATACTCATATGGTTCAATGCAATATATTAGTTTAAAACTTGATCATACTGAGCTATAAAAACAGGATTGTGCAAAATCCTAGCTTCATTTCTCAAAAATTGTTTATGAGCTATACTGCGAGAATGACCTAAAACCAAATTCTTCGAAAATTGAGGTTTAAAAGGAAGAGACACTACAAAACGGCCGCTCGAATCGCGCCTCGTCGTTTTCATATAATATTCCTTACAGAAGAGGATAAACCTCACTTTACTTAAAAACTTTTGTTTTGTAAATTCCTCGAGCTCCCAAAAACGGGCAATCTGTTGATCTAGAGCAACTTCATTGAAAAAGGAAACGCAAGTGGTGAAACTTGAAATTTTTTCGTTTGGAAGTCGAACGGTGAGAATCCACCTAAATACCGTTTCCTGAGCTATTAAAGAACCGAGAATGTTCTTGCCAGTAAGCGTGGGAATAACAAGAGCTGAAGACTCAATCTTGAGCTGGTAGGTGAGCTCAGTACAAAATTGCACATTTTCTGTATGCGCGCAGAAACAGCATTGTTCAAACCTGAAACTTGCGCATTCACTATGAAATGAATGTCCCTTCAGAGCCAGAATCAATTAAAGCTCGGGCTGTAGAACCCAAGTGGCAGATATTTACCATAGCCGTGCCCAACAGAACTCTTTTAGCAGAAGTCGCAAAAGCCGATTGTACCTGTTCCACCGAATTGGTTGCTTGAGCGGACTGTATCTGCACCGTGTGAGACTGCGTGTTAAAATGAGAGGAAGCTGTATGAGTAGAATGGTCAGATATGTTGCGAGTGGGTCGGGAATTAGGGGTTGCAACTGAAGAGTCCCATTGCAGAAGTGTGTGATGTCTCTGCTTGCAATCAGAGCAATTAAAAGTAAAGTACTCGGCATGCTGGTGTTTTATCGACTAGATCAGGTCGGACTGGCGTGGTTCTTTCACCTACCTTCACAAAAGCGCATAAGCATAGTAAAAAAAAACACATGCCATACAATAAAAATGCCAAAACTAAAGAGCAATAAAAAAAATGCAAAGAGTGATCCAAACCGCTAACTCTTTCTCAATAGGGTACCCTCGAGTGCATTATTCCCTCCCTTGAATATTCATGTTTATACGCCTATGGTAATATAGACACTCAGAATTTTATATTATCCCTTTAAAAAAAATTATCATTGCTTAGAAATCAATACATTTCAGAATAACCTCCATTCCTCAATGTAAACAAATTTAGTGGTTCATTTCAAAAAAATGCTTAAAGTATATTACGAAAATTAAAGAACTGTATTAAATAATAATAAAGTGTAAACATTTTTAATTTAATTTTAGAATGTTCATATTAGTTAATTAAAAAAGTAAGCGGTCAGTAAAGTATTGATTTCGTTTTTTTTTAAATATTCATGAGATTCGCTTTTTTGTTGTTGTTATAAATGTTAAAAAAAGTGATTAAATTTTGTAACATACGCTTTTTCCATTTGCATATCGATGTTTTACCCATTATTTAATTAATTATTGTTGTTGTTTTATATGTGCACTACGAACCAGCCGAAATAGTGCGCACCAGTCGGAGTGGATGAACTAAATTTTTCAGTAAATAAACATTAAACTATACAAGAGAATAAAATATTCATATACAATGGATTAGTTGAATTCTTCTTGTTGTAACTCTTTTTTTAACTATTTTTTTCACTTTCTTAACACTTGCATAAAATTAATTTTTTTCTTTAATAATTTTTTTGTTGTTTTTGTAATTTACATTAAGTCGGTCTAGTTCGTTTTTCAGTAATTGTTGTTGTTATTTATGTCTAGTCTTTTTATAGCACAAATTTTTAAATAAGCATGTTGTAAAATTAAATATTAATCAATAATAGAACAATTTTCAGAATCAAATGTACAGAAAAAAAAATTTTGATTGAATTTTGAATTTAAATTTCATTTAAATGTTTGAAAATAAGATAAGCATTTATGAACTTATCAAAAATTTTGTCGCATTTCACAGTGTAATTTAATCGCCTGACTCCGGCAGCGAGGCCGCAGTGCGCGCTTGGTGAACCGTCTCGTGTGCCTGTTCTCGGAGCTCTGATTTTCCAATGAAGTTGAAGAATTCGCAAATGCGAATTGTAAAAAGAAATTTTGCTAGGAAAGAGCTGATTCCTGAGCCAATTTTGAGCAGTTTTCAATCGTTGAATTTATTAGAAAAGATCAAAAACTGTATTGGATATTTCAAAATTTATAAAAATGATTTAGAAAGCGTGATGTTCGCTGTTTCAACTCCAGATCAAAAAGAACGATTTTATACTTGCGAAAACGGAAGCTAATACTTTTTGACAATTTGGCACGAGGGTTTTGACATTTAGCTTAATTCAGCAACTAGTCAAGTATCACCAATACAATATTTTTGCATTGCCAACTTTGTAACACAAATAGTTAAATTTCTGTGCGTTTATTTACATAGTAGACTGTAAATGGAAATATCAGTTACTTTTTTTTTCTATTGGAAATTTTATAAAAGTAAAAAAAATTTAGAGCGAATGAGTATTTAAGCTAAATATGCAGCGAACAATTTTTAATAAAAAAAATGAATAAGAAAATTTAATTTAGTCTTTGATTTTCAAAATAATTTACTTAATAAAATCCCTTATAAAACTGCTTCTTTCATAGGTTTTATATCTAATGAACGAACAAGGAAAACACATTTTATTCATAAATTTTTTTAAAAAATTTAATTAGCCAAACGTGTGACACGACCCACAGGTAGCCGGGCAATAAAGAATTTAATAAAAAAAACAAATTAAAGAGAATTATTGACAGATGTAATCAGTATGATATCGTCCTAAGTATTTTCCTTGCAAATCTTCAATACCATATAGAGTGTTTCCAACTTTATTGCGAATGCAACATTTTATAAACTTGGGCATGAATTTTGCATTAATGCCTTTCTGAAAATTACTTAAATGGTGACTTTTATAATTACTTCTTGGCCTAGCAAGAGTGAGATTTTTCTGAATTTTCTCTCTAATTTTGTTACACTTATCAATAGGGCTAACAGGAACATCCTCTCGAAGTATTATTAGCTTTTCTAACAAGTTATATGATGAGCCATGCAGTACCATGTTTTGTCCAAAAACTGCGTAGTACGGCGAGCAATCTATTGAGGTATGATAATCACTTCGCAACACAGAAAGTATCTTTGGGATACATTTATCAAATGCACAGTGGTCAGATTCTTCTTTTAGATAAAAACGGAGCTTCGAAATTATTTCGCGATTAACACGCTCCGAGGCGTTAGACTGTGGTGAATATAGGCCAGTTTTAATATGTTCAATACCATTTAGAGATAAAAATTCTTGCATTTCCTTTGAAACAAAATTTTTAGCATTGTCGGTGTGAATGTACTGTGGAACACCAAATGTGTTGAAAACGTAGTTTTGCAAAAAATCTATAACATTTATAGAAGTAGCGTATGACATCGGACGGGGGAAAATAAATGAAGTAAAATGATCTAATACAATTAATAAATGAGCATTACCGCCTTTTTGCTTTGAGCGCGGATACGGACCAAGGAAGTCCATATAAAAACGTTGAAATGGACGGACTGTGAAAAATTGATCACCCATTTGTGGTTTTGAACTTTGAGTAGGTGCTTTAATAACTTTGCAATCATCGCATTGGCTTATATATTGCTTAATATCGTTGGACATTGAAGGCCAGAAATACTTTTGACGTACTCTGTATAAAGTTTTGATAAAACCACCATGACAACCAGAATCGTGCCTAACCTGTCTAACTCCGAGGGTCGACGAACCTGTAACGATGGCGTGGTTAGGGTGGTCAGGCATCATACACCCTAGTAGGTATTGTCTCGTGAGAAGGGAGCAGTGGCTCCGGACGGGAAGAATTTTGGTCTCTTCGTGCAGGTGATCCTCAGGTGTCATGAAATGACAACCAGTGACCACCCTTAGTGCCGCGTTTTGGACCGTCTGGAGTTTTCTCCACTGTGAGTCGCTTATACAAGGCGACCAAACGGGAGCAGCGTAGTCGATAAGGGGACGACCTATGGCTTTATAAGTCATTAGGATCGTCTCCTTATCTTTGCCCCAAGTGCTGCCCGTTAGTGCCTTTAATACGCGATTTCTCCCTTTCACTCGACTGGCCGCAACCTCCGCATGTTTGGAGAACATGAAGAGGCTGTCAAAGTGAACCCCAAGGATTTTGGGGTTCTTCACCGAGGGAATTCTTTGTCCGGAAATATGGATGTTGAGTTCCCTCGTGACCTCTTTGGTCCATGTGGTGAAAATGGTGGCCGAAGATTTGGGTGTGGAGAGTTGGAGGTTCCTATCTGCCAGAAAGTTGCGTAACACTGGCAGATAATTATTTATTTGCTCTTCCAGTCATCGGCATAGGAAATAAGTTTCAGCCCCGGAGGAGGGGTCGGGATTTTGAAAATGTAAGTGTTTGAACAGCAAGGGGGTTAAAACACCTCCCTGCGGTACACCCTGCTTATTTTTCCTAAGTACCGACCTGGAACCTCTGAACTCTACGTACGATTGCCTGCCAGCCAAGTAGTTGGCCAGCCACCTTTTAAGGACATTTGGGAGCTCGGATACGTACAGGTCTTGCATTAGCTTCGTGTGGCAGACCGTGTCGAAGGCCTTGAACAGGTCAAGAGCGACCATTATGGTCCTCTCGTGAGGTCTTTTACTGTTTAGGCCTCCGGCTATGGCTGTCGTCATTTCACACAGCGCTGTAGTTGTGCTATGTCCTGCTCGAAAGCCATGTTGGTGGTCTGCCAAGGGGAGGTTCTCCTTTAGGAACGGTAGGAGAAGAGATTCCAGGACCTTAACCACTGGTGACAGTAGTGTTATCGGTCTGTAGGAGCTACCCCTATTCAGGGGCTTCCCGGGTTTTGGAATGGGAATGATTTTCCCTAGCTTCCACATATCTGGAATCTCCATGGAGTTGACACACAAGCAGAAGGTTTCCGCTATGTATGTTTCTCCTTGCCTCCCCAGGTGTTTCAGCATTATCATTGCAAGACCATCCGGACCTATTGCTGTTGAATTTTTCGCTGCCTTGATAGCTCTATAGACATCTTCTGCAGTGATATCAATGATATCGTCTGACGGGGGAAGGGATCTAATCCTCCTTCGGATGGCTCGGCGTTCTTTGTTCGGTCTAGTTGGGTGCTCAACAAACTGGCGGTTTAAGGCAGAACAGCACTTGTGGGGGTCAAGTGGCGTGCCACTCTCAAAGGAGAGAGTGTGTCTCGCACTTCTCCGGGGATTTGAGAGGTTCTTAATGGTCGACCAAAGTCGTTTTGAACCTCTATCCGACCCTTCCAGGTGCCGTAACCACAGATCTCTGCGGTGAGCGCTGACTAAGTTGTCGATCTCAGCGCTCATCTGCTTCAAACGTGGGTCCGCTGCATCCTGCCTCCGGATAGCATCACGCTCATCTGCCAAGCGAGATGCCTCAGCCAGAAAGTTGGGACGCATATTAGGAATGCGTCCGGCAGGGATACAGCGGTCCTTGGCTCTAACCAGGATCCTTCGGATATTTTTCTCCCCCTCTGAAGTTGACGAGGGGGGTGTCAGTTGACCAAATTCTGCTTCCGTTATCTCCTTAAATCTGATCCAATCCGATTTCCGAAAATTCACGAAAGTGCGTTGTTCAGCAGATATGAATTCCGCACTTTGCATGATTTTGATGGTGATTAGGATGTGATCGGAATTAAGAGCGATGTCGGCATGCCAGGTGGTATAGGCAATTAAGTCAGGGCTGACTATCGAAAGATCTGGTGAGCTCCGACAGTTTGGAGTGATATACATATATATATATATATATATATATATATATATATATATATATATATATATATATATATATATATATATATATATATATATATATATATATATATATATATATATATATATATATATATATATATATATATATATATATATATATATATATATATATATATATATATATATATATATATATATATATATATATATATATATATATATATATATATATATATATATATATATATATATAATAGTTACCTGGCCAGTCGAGGTAGCTCGCTTCCTTGAATTGGATGGGTAATAGCTAGATCTCTTTCTTTCCCTTTTCAAAACTTTCTTTATCCACACTAAATACGTTTCCCTCACATGTGCATGCATGTGATTATTCCAGTGGACGCTACAACAACAACAACACTTCGAAATGGCCAACCACTACTGTTGGACACTTCGGCGACTCCTGTCGCGTTGTTGGGAACCAAAATTGATCACAAATATGTGCCTGCCCCGGGTAAATCGTCGGGGCCAAATCCAAAGTAAATTAAAAAAATACAAAAAAAAAAACGCACACAAAAACAAAAATAACCAAATAAAGTAACCACACAAAAACAAAACAAAACGCACGCACAACAATAACAATGTGCAGCCGACTACCTCACAAAAATTAACATGAAATTAAAACTTTTAACTTTTAAGATCGAGCCCCACGTTGAGCGCCAATTTGTCACACCGATTTTACCGCGTCGCGATGAATTGAATTTTTAGTTTACTTCTAGTTTATAACGATTAAACTTTTTTCGAAACTAAACAAAATCAAAACGAATTTAATTACCGCGACGGACAGACAAAACAAAACAAAACAGGTGATGACAACAACAATGTTGCCAACCACTCAGTCGAAGATGGAGTGGGTTATTTTTGTTGGGATAAATTAAAGGACTTTTAATTAATCCCAATCAAACTAAACTTGTGTGATAAGACTTTAATTAAAGTTTTATCACACAGTGGGACAAAACTATAAAAGTGCGAATAAAATTTAATTCATTTAATATATATAAAAAATTAACGCGATTAAAAAACCGAAGCCACTATAAAATTACAACAAAAAAATATAATTTTAATGGACACTCGAATAATGAACTCGGCCGACTGCCGAAGTTCTCACACAAATATTGCCTTCTGGATTCCACCCGAATCCGATCAACAGCAATATTCCTACGATATTGTGGCTCTAAAAATTATAGAGACAACAGCTATTACTTGTCCTCAAAAGTAAGACGAAGCTTGAGTGTTGTGAGGAAGAAAAATTAAAAGTAGGGAAAATTTAGGAAAACAATGAACTCTAATATAACAACACACAAAAAAAACAAGCTAAATAAATAAAAACAATTATTAATTTTGCCAAACTAAAAAGCCAACGACTGCCGGGCAACAACAACAAATAAAATGGCACTACCGCCAAAGAAAAATACTCCCTTGGAGTTTAAAACAAAAACCTCCGAGTTGGTTTCTCCAAATCTACGTGACCACAATTCTCTTCCTCAAACGCTAAACTCGAACAAATCCAATGGCTGCACAAAAGGTCGTCACAAAAAAAGCACCGCAGCAAGCAAATTAAACAAACATTAACATATTTTTTTAAATGTTCTTCACATTTAATTTCCTCTTGAGTTAGTAGCTTTTCCTGTTTAATTTCTTCCAATTCAAAAAACTTTTTTAACTGATCGTTTAGACTTTTATCAGTATACGAAACCACTCCACAATAAAATGGTTTAACGTCTATAACAGATGGTCCACTGGCAATCCAGCCTAATTTTGTGTTTTGTAACACGAATCCTTTTTCTTCTACACGTATGCAACCTGTAAACAATATATCATAAAAAATGTCTGCTCCAATGAGCATATCAACACCACCAGATGTAAAAAAGTTTGGATCTTCTATTAAAATATCAGGTAAGTTAGCCGCAATTACTCTTATTGCGGGCAATTCTGAAACAATTTTATCGATAATCAAAACTTCTAATTTTGTTTGATAGTTTGATTTTTTAGATTTTATCCTTACACTTAGTCTTTCCTTAATCTGCGTTCCATTTAATAGTTGTATTTGTTTTTTTTTGCTTTTACTTTTAATTTTTCTTTCATTGATTTTGTAATCGGTGATTATAGTTTGGGTTGCTTAACTAAATAAGCAAACATATTTTTCGATAGTAGGGTACATTCGCACGTGCTGGTTTGCCTTTGCTAACTTTCAGGGGGATATGGGATGGGATCTTGTACCACTACCGATATAACAACTACAAAAATAAATTCACGTGCTAAAACTAAAAGATTAAAACGGAAACAGGGCTATTGTAAGATATTCAGTGCATTTATAAATTTACGTCACAGCAAGAAGATCAGATGTAATTGATCTTACCTTGCGCAGCCCACCGAACCAAGTAGTTCTAAATAAAAAGGTATAATTAATTAGTATAGAACCCCCTTACGAAACCCACTACCTTAGACCAAAAGATATAAAATTACCAAATTTTTACTCCATATTCAAATATAATTCATATTTATTATATAATCAAACAAATTAATAACAGTTCAAAATGATGAGTATATACTACTATGTAATTCATCAAATATGTTTGTTAAAAATAATGATAAACAAAGTAAGTATTTAGTAAATTAAGAAGTTATAAACAAATTTTACAATTAGGTTCTACAAATTACCAAAAAATAATGAGAATGGTAAAAAAATTAAGTCGTTTTGTTTGAATGTTCGTGGCTCTCAATTTTAATTCGCATTGATCGAACATGCAAACGCAACGAAGCAATTTTACTCTTTTTGTTTGAACAAAAGTTAATTCGTTGTTGTTGGTAAGTTTTGGTCATGGCCGGTAAGTATTTATATATAAATATGTTAGTAGTAATTGTTGTTGTAGTTTGTTGTTCTAATTTTATTTGTTTTAAATTTTTTTTTTTGTTTTAAATCGATTTCGTTTTACTCACTCATTTTTTATTTTTTTTATTTCCATCCATCCATCGACGAAAGGCCTCTCGTAGAAATGATGCGACGAATTGTAGCAATACGATAAATATGTTTTTTTTTCTTTTTATTTTTGGTTTGTTTGTATGTCAATAAGTTAAGTCCGGTATTAGTCGTTTTACTTTTGCCAAGGGTTCTTATAATTTAATTAACTTTACTTAACTAAATTTTATAAAATTGTGAAACTATTTACAAAGTTTTGGAAAGATTTAAATTCAAAAATGATGAAATTTTTTTAAATGTATGAAATTTAGATATAATGAATTTTGTTTTCAAATTTAGAAATTATGTAATTTAACACCAACTTATTGTTTGTTGTGTAATTTTGAATTTTTTTTTGAAATTTTTAAACAAAATTAATTTGTGCGCAATTGTAGCAAAAAAAAACGTGGTTCAGCTGAATGCATCAATTTTGCTGTTGAATGTTGTTGATGATATCTTGCTTTTAGGCTGATGTTTATGCAGCACTTATTCGCAGCAACGCATGTTTTTCCAAAAAAATAGTTTTGCCGATAAATTTGCTATTAAAAAAATTTTAATTAAGAATAATAAAAAAAACAATTTATAACCTTTTTTACCTTGGCTTGATGAAATTTTGAACGAAGAAAAAATGTAATTTTGATGACCAAAAAATGTGCTTTGCGACCATGTGCTTGGTGTGATGCAACTATGATGCCGCGGCGCACCGCACTTTAATACAAAAATAAAATGTTTGCAATATGCCTAAAGAAATTTACTTTATATAAAAATTTGAATTTTAATAAAAAAAATTCACGAATTATTTTACCTTGATTATTCCAAAGAAAAAAAAAACAGTCGAAGAATTTATTGAATTTAATCAATATTAAGTTAATTAAAAACTGCACGTTGTTATAAAAAAATGTATCAAAGATATTTGTAACTGTACAAATTCTATTTTTAGCACGTTGTAATAAAACTGCTCGTACTGAAATTTTAGCACTGAGTGCAAGTGCGTGTGGTCGTGATCACGTCAGAATTGAAATGAAAGAGAAATTCTGCTGCCGTTGCTAACGAAGCCCAAACTCGGTTTTGTTAAGAAGAGCTTTAAGTACCGCAATCTTTGAGTGTGATAAGCATGGATGTTATCAAGCTTATCAACTACGCTTGAACGGTCAATTGACATTGAGATTACATTTTGTACTAACAGAAATAAAAAAATGTTATAGGATAACAAAAAATAAAATAAAATTTTATTTTAATAAAAGTGATCATTACAAAACAGGTTATTCTTCTAGTTTTACGTAAAGAAAAATCGGAAGAATTTCTGAGTTATTTTCTAATATCTTTTGCATGAAATTTGCCTAAAGATTTTCCATTCATATCTGCAAGTTCGTAGTAAATGTTGCCTAGTTTATTGATAACCGTTGCTTTAAAAAATTTGTGGTCTAATTTTGCATTATAATGCTCAGAGGCTTCGCTTTGCGAAAAATTTCTACGATACACTACGTCACCAATTTTAAAATTAACTGGTTTTGATCTCAAATTGTATGTTTTTTCATTCGTCTCAAAGGCATGTCTAATATTTTCACGCTTTTTTTTCACGAATAAGTTCGAGCTTCTCGTCAATTTTGATGCTTATTTGGGGTTCTTCTAACAATTTAAATTTTCTTAAAAGTGCGCAGTGTTTGCCATTCGTCATCATCGTTTGACCAAAAACTACATAGTATGGTGAAAATTTTGTTGATGCATGCACAGAAATTCGTAAAGCGCAGTTAATCGACGACAAGTTTGCATCCCAATCACTTTGATCTGGTTTAATGTAGGCGCGCATAGCCGCAATTATCGATCGATTTACGCGCTCTGACGCGTTTACTTGAGGCGAATAAATGGCAGTCAAATTGTGGTACACACCGTAACTTTCTAGAAATGAAAATTGTAGACTTGAATTGTCTGCCATTGTCAGTTGTTAATGATTCTGGCGTCCCAAAAACATGAAATATTCTTTTTTTCAAGAAACTCAACTATAATATTTGCAGTAAATTTTTTAATAGGTTCAATGAAATGAAATTTGGACAAGTGATCGAGTACTATTAAAATACCGACATATCCTGTACGAGAGCGCGGATATGGTCCTAACAGATCCACATATAAGCGTTGAAAAACGCGCTCAGATGTCAATTGGGTACCCATTGGTGGTCTTAAAATTTGGTTTGGGACTTTCGTTTGCTTGCATAGTTCGCATGAAGAAACACAATTTTTAACTTGTTTTGCCATTTTGGGCCAAAAATAAAAAGTTTTTAAACGATATAAGGTTTTGCCAATGCCCCCATGTGCACTCATTGGGTGATCATGTGCACGTGAAATTAACGTTTCAGTTAACTCTTCCGGTATCCAAATCTTCCAAGAACTCTCTTCTTGAATATTATCACCTGTAGCATATGAACAGCGTTTATAAATAAACCCATCTACTATTTTAAAATCGGGGAGTAGTGGTTGTTGTGCAGACATTTTCTTAATTAAGTTGAGATATTTTTCGGATTGAAAATGCGGAGATGTTAAATCTAATTCAAAAGAACTTTCTATTTCGCTACACACAACTGCAATACTATCAGTGTGATAAACTCTTGAAAGCGAAACAGGTACTATGTTTTGGTTACCTTTTCTGTGCTTGATAGTGAAGCGAAATCCTTGCAGCTTTAATGCCCAGCGGGCCAATCTACCGTGCAAGTCTGATTGGTTCATTAACCACTTTAAGGACTCATGATCCGTAATTATTTCAAATTCAAATCCCTCAATATACGCTCTAAACTTTTTTATAGCCGAAACCGCGGCAAGACATTCCTGTTCTGATACAGTATAGTTGCGTTGTGCCTGGTTGAACTTTTGCGACATATAGGCGATTGATACCTCATCAGCATCATCTGTCCGCTGTGCCAGCACCGCACCAATTCCGTATTGACTTGCATCACATTGAATTGAAAAAGGGCGAGAAAAATCAGGACTATGTAACACCGGAGCTGTGGCGAGACTATTTTTCAAAATTTTAAACGCTAATAAACCATCATCAGTCCAAACAAACTTTCGACTTTTTTGAAGCATATCTGTCAATGGCGAGGAGAGTGAGGCATAATTTTTCACGAATCTTCTATACCAACCACATACTCCAAGGAATCTGCGCATCTGTCGAATCGATTTTGGCAATGGAAAATCCCTAATGGCGGCAACCTTTTCAGGATCCGTTTTAATTGTACCATGTCCAATTATGTGACCAAGGTAGCGAACCTCTTTTAATAAAAATTTACTTTTCTCAGCCGGGTTAACACTGAATAACCCGGCTTTACGCATACAAATTGCAACTTCACGCAATAAAGCGATATGTTCTTCAAACGTTTCTGTGATCAAAAGTAAATCGTCTAAATAAATGAAAACTTGATGACGCAAATGAGCTGGTATTGTTTTGTCCATCAGCCTCGACATGGTCTGCGGAGCATTACAAAGACCAAAGGGCATTGTAACAAACTGGTAAAGTGGACGGTTAGGAACGGTGAAGGCCGTCTTATCCCTGGACCCCTCATCTAATGGTATTTGCCAAAATGCGTCTTTAAGATCTAGGCTTTAAATATATTTGGCTTTATGCAGGCGGCTTATAATACCAACGATGAGTGGTAAGGGATCAGCGTCCTTAACCGTTACCTCGTTCACTTTCCTAGCATCCAAACACAAACGCACCTTTCCCGGCTTTATGACTAACGCAACGGGAGAAGACCATGAACTCTGTGACTCTTCGATCACACCAAGAGACAGCATACGATCTATTTCTTTGAAAAGAAACTTTTCGATCGCCGGCGAGACTGAGAAATGCCTTTGTTTAATTGGTTTACTGTCGCCAACGTCTATTGCGTGTGATACCAAATTGGTACGACCGAGGCCTTGTTTTAAAAATTAAGGAAACATAGAAATAGCAGAATTGAGTTGATCGCGTTGTAAAGGAGTTATTAAATGCATTAAAGAATCAGATTTAATTTCATTAATCAACATAAATTTTGAATTTCATTAAAAAGATCAGATGCAAGACCAAATTTTCTTACAAAATCTATACCAAGATATAAATTTTGACTAAGTGAAGGAACAATTAAAAATTGCATATTTTCTGTACGACCATTAAAAGTAATTTTACTTAGTGCAATAAATTTATTTGCAAAATCTGATGCCAGACAACTTACAGTTGCGCCGGTGTCAATTAGGCCGCTTACGGTTTCGTCGAAAAGTATCACTTTAGCATAGGGTCTAAAATCATTTAAGGGTTTGTCAACTAAAATTGCAGAGTTTTCGATTTGTTAACACGTTTTTCCAAAACTTTCGTAAGCGCAAAGTAGCGCGTTTTGGCTTTTTTGGTTTATCTGTCACATCACTAAAAATTCTTTTCCGAGTAGCTGTGTATTCTCGTAACCTAATATGGTACGGTTTAAAATGAGGTCTATTGTCGAATGCATTATCAGAGTTTTGTGTTAATCTTGAATTTAAATGAGAATAACTGTTTGATGAAATATTATTTTTACTAAGCAAAGAAGGAGATGGATGTAATAAAAATTGGTCAGAATGAACTGTTGAATTTTGTTTGTGTAAAGCTTTTGTTTGAGAATCAGTTTGATTTGAAATAGATTTTAAAATTGAGTTTGAGTTGATACTGAGTTCATCTCTTTCTTTCGTGTGCTTTGGCGCTTGGAGTTTTTTGAATTAGAGCACTTTGGGCAATATTGCTTGTAAGTGTTGTCAGTGCCGCAGCCGTAACAAAAAACTTTACGCTCTTGCGAGCAATTGTCGAACTTGTGACCTGTCTCGTTGCAATTCCAACAAATAAAATTGTTGTTGTTAAATTCCGAAATCTCTTCATTCTCTTCAACTTCGTTATCGTTCGGGGTTTGATTAACACTGAGTTCCGAAATTTGTCGTCGCGGTGCAAACGAACGTGAATTGAAGCTTGATTTACCGACCCCTTCTTCAAGTATTTCATGCCTTTGAACATAATCGCGTAATTCTTGTAAAGTTTCAATTTGAAAATGAATTATTTCTTTGCGTGTTTCTGGACGCAGGTTTCGTCGATTTGTGACATCGGTCGTGATAACCTATCAACTAGTTGATGAACACCATCACAATAAACATCGAACTTTTCATTTTGTTTTTGTTTGTGATTTCTTATTAACTCTCTAATATCTAAATCAGTTCTTTTGTCTTTAAAATGTGTTTTTAACTTAGCACATAAAGGTTCAAATTCTATTAAATTATGGCGTTGGTGATAACGCCAATACCAATCTATTGCTTTATCTTTAAAAAGTATATGCATATGGCTACATAGAGCATCAAAATTACCGCGCAATGTTTGCAAAGTTAATCAGTGAATGCGATATATAAATTTTTCAACACCTAATGAATCTTCCTTACCACTAAACTGTACATTCCACTTAGAAATTATGTTTGCGATTTTATCAGGAGACATATTGTATTGATACGGTCTAGATAAATTTGAACTTGAGACATTTTGTGGAGATTCCTCATCAATGGCTGACGCAGCTCGTTGTGCCCTATTGCCATTGTTATTTAAATTCGTATTTAAATTTAAATTTGCTAAACTTTTGCGTAAGCTTTCAGTAACTATCTGAGTAATTTGTGGACGAATGCTACTAAAAATTGAAATTTCGTGTGATCTTATTGAATCACTAATCATTTGTTGTAAATCTCGATCAGAAACATTATTATGTTGTGGCGCTGAACCTCTTGATAAATTTAAAATATTTTCGATTGATTGTTGTTGTGGGGTATTAGATCTATTTTGAAATCTTTTTGAGCGGGTATTTGGTCTACCCACAGACCTTGGAATCGCACCTTTACTAATCGAATGACCTCCTAACTGATTGCTATTGGTCTCAAAAATATTTTCATTTCGAAGAACTATTTCATAAGGTTTTAATTTATTTATAGTTAATGGTTTACGACAAAGCGGACATGTATGTTTTTCGCGAATCCATTGAACTATGCACTCTTTATGGAAAACATGCGTACACGGTGTCGATACAATTATATCGCTGGGAGAATAAGGCTGTTTACAAATAGTACAACTATTAGATGAATCATCAACAGATTCCGCCAAATTTTCATTGCTATGCACAATTGACATATTTCAAAAAATATTAAAATAAATTATTTTATACAAAATTTTATATCTTTTTTTCTTTAGTAGGGGAACATAAGTAATGCTGAATAAATTTGTGCTACTGAATATCCGAAAAAAAAACAACTAAATTTTAAGTTACTTTACTAAAGAAATTATTAATATCTAATCAAAATAAAGCGGTCGTTTAGTACGTTGAAATTAACACTACATAAACGTATTTCCAAATCAATATTTTGAATAGTTCTTCACAAAATGATAACAAAATAATACTTATTTGAATTACACTACAAAATGTTTCTCACAAAAAGGAATGTATTGGCTAACAACAAGAATTAGATTAGAATATGGAAAGATAAACTCCCAATTCTAATATTTCCAAAAACTACTTTATTAGCATTGCATTCTATGACTAAATCATATTTAAGACAAAACAATTGAAACATTTCTGAATAAACTATTTAACTTTTAAATTGATAGAAAAAGTAAAAAAGAAACTGTGCTGGGAAACCCAAAATTATAGGCATGTACTGACATTAAGCAAAAATAGATGTTTAGGATTTTTTTTTCTCTTTTAAAACGTCATCTGAACCTAAGCTCTTGGGCCCCACGTTGGGCGCCAAAATTTGTAATCGGTGATTAAAGTTTGGGACGCTTAACTAAATAAGCAAACATATTTTTCGATAGTAGGGTACATTCGCTCGTGCTGGTTTGCCTTTGCTAACTTTCAGGGGGATATGGGATGGGATCTTGTACCACTACCGATATAACAACTACAAAAATAAATTCACGTGCTAAAACTAAAAGATTAAAACGGAAACAGGGCTATTGTAAGATATTCAGTGCATTTATAAATTTACGTCACAGCAAGAAGATCAGATGTAATTGATCTTACCTTGCGCATCCCACCGAACCAAGTAGTTCTAAATAAAAAGGTATAATTAATTAGTATAGAACCCCCTTACGAAACCCACTACCTTAGACCAAAAGATATAAAATTACCAAATTTTTACTCCATATTCAAATATAATTCATATTTATTATGTAATCAAACAAATTAATAACAATTCAAAATGATGAGTATATACTACTATGTACTTCATCAAATATGTTTGTTAAAAATAATGATAAACAAAGTAAGTATTTAGTAAATTAAGAAGTTATAAACAAATTTTACAATTAGGTTCTACAAATTACCAAAAAATAATGAGAATGGTAAAAAAATTAAGTCGTTTTGTTTGAATGTTCGTGGCTCTCAATTTTAATTCGCATTGATCGAACATGCAAACGCAACGAAGCAATTTTACTCTTTTTGTTTGAACAAAAGTTAATTCGTTGTTGTTGGTAAGTTTTGGTCATGGCCGGTAAGTATTTATATATAAATATGTTAGTAGTAATTGTTGTTGTAGTTTGTTGTTCTAATTTTATTTGTTTTAAATTTTTTTTTTGTTTTAAATCGATTTCGTTTTACTCACTCATTTTTTATTTTTTTTATTTCCATCCATCCATCGACGAAAGGCCTCTCGTAGAAATGATGCGACGAATTGTAGCAATACGATAAATATGTTTTTTTTCTTTTTATTTTTGGTTTGTTTGTATGTCAATAAGTTAAGTCCGGTATTAGTCGTTTTACTTTTGCCAAGGGTTCTTATAATTTAATTAACTTTACTTAACTAAATTTTATAAAATTGTGAAACTATTTACAAAGTTTTGGAAAGATTTAAATTCAAAAATGATGAAATTTTTTTAAATGTATGAAATTTAGATATAATGAATTTTGTTTTCAAATTTAGAAATTATGTAATTTAACACCAACTTATTGTTTGTTGTGTAATTTTGAATTTTTTTTTGAAATTTTTAAACAAAATTAATTTGTGCGCAATTGTAGCAAAAAAAAACGTTGCTGTTGAATGTTGTTGATGATATCTTGCTTTTAGGCTGGTGTTTATGCAGCACTTATTCGCAGCAACGCATGTTTTTCCAAAAAAATAGTTTTGCCGATAAATTTGCTATTAAAAAAATTTTAATTAAGAATAATAAAAAAAACAATTTATAACCTTTTTTACCTTGGCTTGATGAAATTTTGAACGAAGAAAAAATGTAATTTTGATGACCAAAAAATGTGCTTTGCGACCATGTGCTTGGTGTGATGCAACTATGATGCCGCGGCGCACCGCACTTTAATACAAAAATAAAATTTTTGCAATATGCCTAAAGAAATTTACTTTATATAAAAATTTGAATTTTAATAAAAAAAATTTACGAATTATTTTACCTTGATTATTCCAAAGAAAAAAAAACAGTCGAAGAATTTATTGAATTTAATCAATATTAAGTTAATTAAAAACTGCACGTTGTTATAAAAAAATGTATCAAAGATATTTGTAACTGTACACATTCTATTTTTAGCACGTTGTAATAAAACTGCTCGTACTGAAATTTTAGCACTGAGTGCAAGTGCGTGTGGTCGTGATCACGTCAGAATTGAAATGAAAGAGAAATTCTGCTGCCGTTGCTAACGAAGCCCAAACTCGGTTTTGTTAAGAAGAGCTTTAAGTACCGCAATCTTTGAGTGTGATAAGCATGGATGTTATCAAGCTTATCAACTACGCTTGAACGGTCAATTGACATTGAGATTACATTTTGTATAACAGAAATAAAAAAAATGTTATAGGATAACAAAAAATAAAAGAATATTTTATTTTAATAAAAGTGATCATTACAATTTCGTAATAAAGCTTAACTGAGAACCATTGTCAATTAAAGCTCGGCAATTTACCCAATTTCCTTGTCCAATCTGGACTACTGCCGCATATAACAAAAAACAGATATCGGATTTGTTTCATTTTTACTTTCATTATTTACAAAAACACTTTTTACCTGTTGCTGATCCTTTTCTTTGTGTAAAAGAAACTATGGTCGCCGT
Organism: Suillia variegata; assembly: GCA_949127995.1. NCBI lineage: Eukaryota > Metazoa > Arthropoda > Insecta > Diptera > Heleomyzidae > Suillia > Suillia variegata. The sequence continues at coordinate 31,833,435 of OX421842.1, forward strand.
TGGAGATTTTGCAATTATACCCACAATAATATTTTTTTAAATGTCTACCTTTAAGACATTTTGAACATAAATTATTTTTCCGAACTCTATTCCATCTTTCATTGAATAATAAGTTCTTAAACTTTGTGCATTCATGAAGATTATGCATCAAATCACACCCTATTGGACATTTCCCTCCAATAGTTACATTAATTTTTTTAAAGGTACTTTTTGCATGTTGCTTTTACCTTTAAACGTACTCGATTGAGTTTTTTCAAAACTACTTTCACATTTGTGAAAATATGTTTTTTGACCTGCCTCTAATTAATTAAATTCTTTATCCAAAACAATTGTTAAAGTATCCAATTTTGGAATATCCTTTGCACACTTTAGCGATGATTCGTATTTTATCCGTAAATTATCATCAAGTTTCTTTACAAGAATATAATTTAAAAGTTCTTGATACAACTCTTCAACCGATAATTTCGTCGAATTGAGAGCTTGCACGCTCTCCTAAATAACATCTTCCAATTTTTTACACTGCTAGCTGTGGCAGATGTAATTGGCGCTTCCAACAAATTTTTAAAACATTTATTTGTGATTGCTCTGTTATTAGTGTATTTTGTTATCAATAATTCCCAAGCAATCGAATAATTTTCCACAGTCACTGGCAAATTTTATATTGTCACAGCGGCTGAACCTTTTAATTATGATTTTAAAATTCACATCTTTTGTACATTTGTAATCGGTTCAGACTCTACAAGCTCCTTGAATAACTTACTAAATGTATTCCACTTGCAGTAATATCCATAAAAGAAAGGTATTTGAACCTTTGGTAAAATACAATATAAGACAGCTTATATTTAACCTCAAACTCCCTTCTGACATCAAAACATACGTTAAATCTTCTTTTTAACAATCGAAATTTCGCAATCAAATTATCCTGCTCATGACTTTCTACATACTCCAAATATATTCCCTGGGCCAAATTTGCGCACTCTTTTAAATCCTCCCGGTTTTTATGTCCCGACTCGTATAACGCAAAATCAGAGAACAATAAGAAGTCACTCTTCATGTCCGGTATTACACTGTCCTTACAACAAACACAATAAATGTTGTTGTACAACAGCAACAACACAGCCGAAACTCCCCACATATTCCAACAACCACATTTTAGTGTTGTTGGAGACAATTTTTTTTCCAAAAAATGGACGCTGCTTGTGTGTATTTTGTTGTTTTAGTTGAATATTATTCTATTAATCAGCTGTTAAATTTTTGCGTCAGCCAGAAATGAAATTTTTTTTATTTAATCATAAATTGCAATAATACTTCTATTTGCATCGAAGTGAATATATTCTCTAAGATAGTAATATGAGGAACATTTCGATATGCATGAAGTAGAGATTCATGCGGTTAAAAGCGCAAAATCATTGAAAAAATTTTGAAGGTTCCGCTGAATAATTTTTTGGCCTACAGTGTTGCAGCCTCATAACCAAACAAGAAAAAGCTTAATCCGTAGAAAAATTAAACTTAGCGGGTTTAAACTGATTTATATTATTTTTCTAATAAAGGGTTTTTCAATAAGAGCGCTATGTACGGAACTCGATTTCTTTTGCATGGCCACCACGGGCACGCTTGCAGAAGTTTAGACGCTGAACACAATTTTAGACGGTTTTTAAGCATAAATCGGCCGATACTGCTGCAATTTCACGTTCGATATTCGTACGAAGTATATCAATCGTCTCTGGCTTGTTGGCATAGACCATATACTTGACGTTGCCCTACAGGAAATAGTCTAACAGCGTCAAATCGCACGACCGAGGCGGCCAATCGACTGGGCCATTTCGTGAGATAACACGTCTACCAAACATGGTTTCCAATAAATTGGTTGTGACATTCGTTGTGTTCTTGTAGCGCCGTCCTGTTGGAACCACATGTCCTCCAAGTCCATATCATCCAATTGGGGCCAAAAATATTCTTTTCATTCTTATCATTGAACGGTAGCGATTCCCATTCACAGTAACGTGCCGGTCTTGATCATCACGGAAGAAGTACGGCACAATGACGCCGCCGGCCCATAAACTGCACCAAACCGTAATTTTTTCGGAATGCAATGATGACTCATGGAGTACGTGTGGATTGCTTCCTGACCAATAACGCATATTTTGATTATTGACGAAGCCATTCAGCCAGAAAAGAAACTCATCGCTGAAGATGATTTTTCGATGAAAATCCAAACTTACGACGCTTCTGGTGGTCAAGCGGCTTCAGTTCTTGAGTCAATTTGATCTTGTAAGGATTTAGGCCAAGATCTTTTCGCAAAATTCGGCACAACGACGTCACAGAGATGCCCAACGCTTGAGAACCACGTGTGAGAGACACATTTGGGATTTCTTGAACTGAAGCCTTAGCAGCAGCAATATTTTCAACACTACTAGCACTTCTTTGTCTTACTGGCACGGGAACATTTTGTACTGTGCCTGTGGATTCAAATTTTTAAACTAGACGCTCAATTGTTTATCTGGTAGAACGATTATGACGACCATAAATTGGACGTAGCGCTCTTAAAGTTGAGGACACTGACTCCGAATTTCGGTAGTAAATTTTAATAATTTCGTCTCGTTGTTGGCTCGTATATCTTTCCATGATGAAATGGCAAATCTTACTGAAGATAAATGTCAAGAGAGCGGGGAAGAATATGACGCCGTTTGCTGTCCCTATTGGTCTACTTTTGTAGCGTCCCTTTTGAAAAACCCTTTATTATAACGAAAAATTCGATTCATGAAGCGAAAGTTATAAAAAGATTTATTAAATACTTGCTTAAATCAAATTCCAAATTTGAGATTTTTTGGAAAAGTATTAGCGAAATAATAGATTTTGTTGAATTAATTTTACTACTTCTGGGAGTAATATGTGGGCGTGGCAGATTTCATATAGCCTATCATTCCTTCCAGACCCATCTCGATATATGTTCCAAATTTGAAGTAAATCGGTTCAGCCGTTTAAACGTGAAAACGGTACAAACGAAAATAAATAAATAAATGCACTGGCGAGCAAAAGTGAGTGCATGTTCAGCATATTTTTACTTAAAGTATAAAATGGTAAACAATAAAGAAAATTTTGTGAAACTTTCAGATATTATTCTTTATTATTTTTGGAAAAAATTGAATATTCAATATTATTATAACAGAACAAAAACAGAAAAATTCAATACAAAAACCAAAGGCAAAAAAATTAACTCAGTTTTGCACCTGAAATCAAAGTATGCTGTACTTTTCTGTGAAATTCTAAATTAACCATTATATGTACCGGTAGCTTCTCATAAGTTTTGTTTTGAATTTCAGTTGTTAGTCTTGTTATGTGCGGTTGTTATTTATCAGTAATAGAACTTTTTCATAATAAAATAAAGAAAAAATGACGAAAATTAACATGGACACCGAAAATAGTATAGTAGCTTTGACTAAACGTGGACACTCATCCAGAGTAATTGCTGAGAAATTAAAAGTTAGTCAAAGCACCGTGATTGCTGTACAAAAACGACGAAATGTAGCTTTTTTGCCGAATATTGGAGGTCGTCCTCGTTTATTAGAGAATTCAGACGCTCAATTAATGGTACGAGAGATGAAAAAAAATTCTTTGAAAACACCCAAGCAAGCTGCTAGGGCTATTCATAAACACGTAAGTGAATGGACTGCTCGTAGAGCGCTGCACAGAATCGGTTTAGTGGCAGCAGTCAAAAAGAAAAAACCAGCTCTGTCCGATAAGAATATAAAAGGACATCTAAAATTCTGCAAAGAGCGTTAGCATTGGACTATAGAGGATTGGAAACGTGTTATTTGGTCCGATGAGACAAAAATTAACCGATTCCAATCTGATGGAAAAGATTACTACTGGAGCAGACCTCATGAAGCTATTCAAAAGCATCATGTGAAACAAACTGTCAAGCATGGCGGAGGTAGCTTGATGGACCGCTTGTAAGAATTAATGGAATAATGAAGAAAGAGGACTACCTCCAAATTCTTCAAACCCATTTACCCGATTTTGTGGACCAGAGCGCCTATCCCGAGGATGTAGTAATTTTCCAACAGGACGGAGACCCCAAACACATGGCAAAGGTTGTTCAAAATTGGTTGTCTGTCAAAAATTTCAGATAATGAAATGGCCTGCGCAAAGTCCAGACCTCAACCCGATAGAAAATTTGTGGTCTATATTGAAGAGGCGATTGGCATAACATAATCGGGTAAAGATAGAATGGGAAAATATTCTAAGTGAAATTAAAAAGAACTTAGTGGAAAGAATTTTCTGTTATAATAAAATGTAATATTAAATTTTTTTTCCAAAAAGCATAAAGAATAATTTCTGAAAGTTTCATAAAATTTCCTATATTATTTACCATTTTATGATACTTTAAGCAAAAATATGCTGAACATGCACTCACTTTTGCTCGCCAGTGTAAATAAAGAAATACACCTCCCTTTATAATATTAGTAAGGATAATATTACAATAAAAAAAGTTACAAATTTAAAAGTTATAATACAATATAAAATGTTTTTATTCTTTATTAAAATTTGTTTTATAAAAACTTGAATTATTTAAAAAGTGGTAAAAGAATTATATTCGGCTATGCCGAATATCATATACCCTCCGCCATTTCAGTGACACCAAAAAATTTGCTTCTTTTATCACTAAAGTGCTAATACATGCCTCTATTATAAGTTGATGTTGTTCTTATCGAATCACGCTCATTTTTGGTGTTATTACGAAAATGTTAATTACTGAATATTATTGGTTATTTACACTGTAATTATTTATTTAATTTATATATTTTTCGCATAGAAATTGGTAGATTGTATGGGAGGAGTTATAGTTTGGATTGGCCCGCAAACTTTAATTTGTTTTTAGTTGTCAACACTGTCGGCCCGCAAACTTTTTCACGGAACCTTCAATAGCAATTCAATGATTCTGAACTTATTTCCGCCTTGAGTTGTATTTTATATTTACCAGAAGATTCTAGAAATGTATATATATTAAAACGTATTCTTTAAACAGTTTATTAACTCGTCAAATCAAAGCAATTTGTCCCTTAAAAAATTTACAAAGAATCTTCAAAATTGAACAGCTGTTTAATTATACCCCATACTATTTCCATCTTTCGCTAAACCAGCAACAAAAATGACGAGGTGAACTCCGCCAATGAAATTGTTGTTACTTTGACAGCAGTGTGCTTTAAATTTATCTTCTTACAACTCCTATCCTCCTTGCTCAAAATTTTCCTCCTAATCTCTAAGAGCAAATTCAAGCTTCGTCCTAATTGCAGAGTTTTTAACTTTGTCTGCATTACTTGTGACACCCACTACTGGTGCATTTTCATTATTTAATTCCAGTGCCTTTTTTCACAACTCATTGGTGCCTTCCCATTACCACTTAATTTTGATGCCTTTTTTTCAATTTTAATACTTCTTATTGCATCTACATAATTTTCTACAAAATAATGATTCCTTTTCATTTGTGAGGACGAAAGTCAGCACCTCGTTTTCGCCCACATCAACTTAGATTTAAATGAATATTAGATTAAATATTATGTATGAACACCGAAAACAAGATGGCAACGCTACACGTAAAATACACAAGTTGGCAAAGCGACGTAAAACAGCTGAGGTCAAAGAAAGCGTCAACCAACAGCTGATCAAAAAGCTTTCGTGCCAAAAGGAGAAAGACAAAAAAGCACAAGTGGAAACGAATAAAAGGAGCAACACCAAAAAAATATAGGGAGTTAGCGTCCGGAGACGATCGTGGCAAGCCGCAAGCCGCAAGTAGCTGGTAAGTGAATTGTAGTTAGGAATTAGTTTGTCTAGTACTAAACATTCCGTGATCGGAAACGGCGGTGTCTCGCTAAGTGCTAGTCAAATTAAATATTTACTGACTCCGAACGGATCTGGGTCGGCAACGGCTGAATCCAATCGGAAACTACCCGAACAACGACTGACCCCGAACGGACCTATGTCGGCAACGGCGGAGTCCAAGTAGAACTACTCGAACAGCGACTGACTCCGAACGGATCCGTGTCGGCAACGGCTGAATCCAATCGGAAACTACCCGAACGACAACTGACTCCGAACGGACCTATGTCGGCAACGGCGGAGTCCATGTAGAACTACTTGAACAGCGACTGACTCCGAACGGATCTGTGTCGGCAACAGTTGAATCCAATCGGAAAACTACCCGAACAACGACTGACTCCGAACGGACCTATGTCGGCAACGGCGGAGTCCAAGTAGAACTACACGAACAACGGTTGACTTCGAACAGACCTATGTCGGTAACGGCGGAGTCTCAGTAGAGTTACACGACGACATCTTTACTCTCGACGGACCTGTGTCGGCAACGGCTGAGTCCCAAGAAAGTTTATCGACGAGAACTACACGAACAACGGTTGACTTCGAACAGACCTATGTCGGCAACGGCGGAGTCTCAGTATAGTTCCTCGACGACAACTTACTCCCGACGGACCTGTGTCGGCAACGGCTGAGTCCCAAGAGAGTTCCTCGACGACAACTTACTCCCAACGGACCTGTGTCGGTAACGGCGGAGTCCTGGTGGAAACAAAACAGACCGGACCCGAACCCGAACCCTACGCACGAACGGCATATAATACGAAGCCATAACACAAGTCAAAGAGAATACCACGCTACGACGGCCCTACGTCCACGATCACGAGGAAATAATTTAACCGGCCACGAACCACCGCGAAACAGAACCGAGCGACACCCGAAAAGCAACGCAGATTAAAACGAGGCACACCCGCGCACCGAGTAATACAGCATAAACTTAAGACAGTGAAATAAAGTGTAAACAAAAGAGAATAAATAGAAATATATTGAAAAACCCGAACCCCCCTGCATAAAATAAATTCTTGTTACGAACCCTGGCTAGGCTGAGTATACCCCAGCAAAAAGATTCGTGACACATTGTGGCGGAAGGCGGGACTAAATTCCTATGTTTTTCTTCAAATCGTCACATCAGTTCAGAGAGCCTATCTCTCCAACTGATTATTTTATCTTCCCTAATCTCTGATCTTTATACATATTAATCTCATCGTACAGAGCTCAATAGCTCCTTGCTCATATATTAAATTTTGAGGATCCATTTTTAATAAACAAATTAATAAAATTAATCAATTACCTGGTTTTCTAGAACTATCTGGAACTTTATTGGTGCGCTTTATTTTCAATTGAGCTTATAAAATTTAAAATATATATTTTTTCTTAAACACTGCGCTTCTTTGCGCTTTTTTCCAATTTTAATTTTTTTCCTTTTTTTTAAACCACTGCGCTTCTTTGCTCTTATTAATTTAATTTTTTTTCACAACACTTCACTGCCCGAAAAAAAAGAAATAAAAATTAAACGTGCTTACTGCACGGAGTAACCAAAATGTTCTTTTGCTTCACTAGCGAAAAACACCACAAGGCGGAGTTTGATGTCCAACTGGTTTTTATTTAAGAAAGTACTTATATTTATAATATTTTTACCTACTTACATGGTGCGATAATAATTCCATCATACTAAAACTACCCCAGCGATAACGAACCAGAACCAATGTCCTAAAATAACATAGATGATTTACTGTTTACACATAAATGTTCACTTAACTAAAACAAAGGACTCATAAAGCGCTGACATTTTTTTATTGTATTGCTGTGTAACCTAAACTATTTGTTGCGTTGAAAAGTACACTGCACTAAACAATCATACCTACGTGCTAAATTTGAGCAGACGGCTTAATTTACGATCAGAAGAATCGTCTTAACCTTTGGTCCCATGCAAAGAGATTATTTAAATGTCAACCAGATGTGTTTACATACTCACATTATCGCTTGGTAGTGTTTGGTTAAACAAACTGTAACAACTATGCGTGTTACAGTTTAGGTAATTATATATCCCTTGTTACACAGACCTTATCCTCAAAACCAATCTTCAAACATTTGAAAATTAATATTAATGATGGTGAAATCTGGAGAACAAAATCCATTATTTTCAAACCGGACTCCCAAATATGGTTCACAGACGGATCAAAAATTGAAAATGGTAAAATGGGCGGGGATATTTGGCCCGAAATTCAAATTCCATAGGTGTATACCCAACAATTTTCCAAGCAGAAAATTGTGCGAGAAATTGCTTTCGTAGGAAAATGAGAGAAGCATATATATACATTTCCTCTGATTGTCAAGCTGCCTTAAAAGCCCTACAAGCAACCAAATTTACCTCAAAAATGATATATGACTGCCTTCATCTGTTAAATATACTGGGTAATTTCAACACTGTATTATTAGTATGAATACCGGTACATGAAGGTCATGAGGGAAACGAAAATACTGTCTACTTAGCAAATCAAGGAGCAAACATGCCCTTTATTGGTCCTAAGCCCTTCTGTGGTCTTTCAAAAAGCCACTCCAACGAAGTTATAAGGAAACTGGAGACAAATAAATTTGTCGATTACTGGCTCAATAGCATAGTTCCCATCAAAGGGAATATCCAGAAAGTTACTTTCGCTCAGTAGAGAGGACTTACGCATTTTATCTGGTTACTACACAGGCCATTGTAACCTAAGATATCCTTTAAAAAAGTTAGTTAAAAGTTGTAAATCCAAATATACTTTGGAACAACAATCCCCAAGTAGTGCTAAAATTTATTAAAAGCCTATAGGGTTAAAATATAGGCCATGCACAATAGATCTTGTTGGTCGCAGTGCTTCCTGGCTGCTAATAATAATAACAATAATATTTAGCCTGCACTGCTATGACAGATGTGTATTCGACTTTTGTCAATCTATCGTTACAAACCAGCTTACAATATATCCTCCTTCCTCCTCTAGTTCTTTTTTGTGCCTGTCATCTCGCAACCACCTCAAATCTCGCAGCCGTTTCCGGTTTTGCAAGCCCCTCCTGCACTACTACCACAAATTGTTTCACAGCCTACCCTGGTTTTTGACCCGCTTAAAAATTTTGATTTCGGAGTTAATGTTGTGTAATGGGGATTATGTATCATGGCCTATTTTTTGTGATATGTTCACAGTCATTTGTATTTGGAATTCGAGATTATCCCCAATGAAAAATCTGTATCATCTTAATTAGAATTGGTGAGGCCGAAGAATTCATGAACAAATCGCCGCTCACGAATGATGATTTCTCGTCAGCTTGGAAAAATAAGCGTATCTTGTTAAATAACCAACTGAATTCTTTTTGGCCTTACATCGGTTTAAGTTGAATCTGGAAGATTTATTAAAAAGCTAGATCGTGATATCAACAACTGTGTTGCTATTTAAAAAATGGCATCGATACTAGTAACTGAGATGAAATTTTAGTTATTGTTTATTCAACTCAGTTACCAGCAATGACATTGACTTTATGGGAACAGTCCACCGAAATGAAATCGGACATTTCAAAGTGGTCAGATTCGGACGCATTTCTTATCCGTTCGTTAGAAACTGTTTTGGATTTTCAAAGGGCTTCTATTACAAAGCCAGTTTTAAACAAATCGTCTTCTGTAAAGCCATCACACTCGTCTCACCTCAATAAAAGTACATCACACTCAAATGTTGCTAATATGGATTGTCGACTTTGTTTTTCGCGGCACCATACGCTGATGAAGTGTGAAACATTTTTATACATTCGCCCATATAATCGTTTTTGGTAAGTAAAAAAATTATATTTATTATTGGCACCATCAAGTGAAGAACTAGAGTAGTGGACTTAACTGCTAGTGTTTCTCAAATTTTCTTGCTTCTTGTTTCTTGATCTTAGTCTTGCATTTTTTTTCAAGACAAGACCAAGATCTATTTCCAATTTTACTTTACGATATCAAGACAAGGAATTCAAGAAGTATCAATATTTGCAAGAGTCTTACGAGAAACTCGGTTATTTCGAGACTCTTTCCAGAAGAGGAGAAGGCAGTGATGTTAACTATACCGAAATGACGTTATTCTGCAGTTATTTGGTTGCAAATACAGTAACAAGTAGTTTTTCTAAATTCTACAGTAATTTAAAAAAATAAAGAAATTCTACAGTATTTTTCTTAAAAATACAGTAATTTTGAATATTAAACAGTTTTTTATTTATTATAAAAATACAGTAATTGTCCATATTGCAAATTGGGGACCTTTTCTTCAAATACTTTTCGGAATAAACTAAGAAATAAAATGAGGAAAACAATTTTTAATATTGAGAACGTTTTTTTTTTTACTTGTTGATCTACTTTCATTAAAATATTTTTCTCTACTTACACTACCCGACAGCCAAAATGATCTGGGTTAACCAATATCCATTTCCTATGTAAAATGGAGCGCTGATTTCGAAAATCATAGCCAAATAAAATTCTGTCACACCGTTTAGGAGATATCGCTTTTGTTGAATTTCGAAAAGATGGTGTCACGTAACTGCACATAAAACACGTTAGGGTTGGTCGATTATTATGAATGAAAGTTTAAATTAAATGTAATAATTGTCTTTCTTCAATGGTGTTAAAATTTATTTGTCAGACCTACGTGTTAGCCGTAATTAACTAAATTAAACAAAATTATTTATCATCGTTTTTATTAAAAAAGTTGTTTTTTCGAATTTTTTTACTTATAATCTAATAACACTAGCCGAAAATTTCAAAAAAAGTTCTGATCTGAATAATGTGATATAAAATTTTCATTTCATGTTTTGTTAGAATTAGAGTTGGTCGATTTTAATGAATGAAAGTTTAAATTAAAGGTAATAAAATTGTCTATCATCAATGGTGTTAACATTTTTTTGTCAGACCTACATCTTAGACGTAATTAACTAAATTAAACAAAATTTACAATTTTTTTTTTTAATTTAAAAAAAAAAATGGAATTATATTATTAATTAAATGACAAAAATGCAAAAATCTTCCAGGTTTTATATTTTTATGTCAGAACACGTTTAATTGCGAACAAAACGACGTATCATATACAAAAATAGACTTAGATGCAAAAATTGCAAGAGTGGTTTTACAATTTTTTCCCCCCATAAGGTATAAAAAATGCAAATGAACAGATATAACAGGTCGACAAATAATTTGTTTACAAACACACTGTCGGTTTTTATAATTTGTGGGCCAACTAATATACCTTCTTTGATCATGATTTAGTCATCAGAGAAACGAATAAAAGTTTAAATAAGAGACGAATTGGAAAAAATTTTGATTAAAATAATCTTTACTTAAATACATATAACGATATGATTTTACTTCTATAATCTAGTAAATTTTTTATAAATACACAACGAACCCGACGTGATGGCGAAAAACTGAAAAACGACATTGTGTTTAAAATAGCCCATTTATATATTTAAAAACTTTAGAAGTCCTTAACACTTCACAAATTGTCGACCTGTTATATCTGTTCATTTGCATTTTTTATACCTTGGGGGTGAAAAAATTGTAAAACCACTCTTGCAATTTTTGCATCTAAGTCTATTGACCGATTTGCATATGATACGTCGTTTTGTTCGCAATTAAATGTATTCTGACATAAAAATATAAAACCTGGAAGATTTTTGCATTTTTATCATTAAATTAATAATATAATTCAATTTTTCTTTTTAATTTAAAAAAAAAATTTAAATTTTGTTTAATTTAGTTAATTACGTCTAAGACGTAGGTCTGACAAAAAAATGTTAACACCATTGATGATAGACAATTTTATTACCTTTAATTTAAACTTTCATTCATTATAATCGACCTACTCTAACGTGTAGTTACGTGACACCATCTTTTCGCAATTCAACAAAAACATGAAATGAAAATTTTATATCACATTATTCAGATCAGAACTTTTTTTGAAATTTCCGGCTAGTGTTATTAGATTATAAGTAAACAAAATTCGAAAAAACAACTTTTTTAATAAAAACGATGATGAGTAATTTTTTAATATCTACAGTAATTTCTCTGCAAAAACATTTTTTTTTGTTTTGGAAAATACAGTAAATTCAAAAAATTTAGTTAACATCACTGGGAGGAGGGAGAGTTTTAGTGGCTGCAACACTCACGCCAGTGTGGTGCAGCCTTCGCACTGTCTCTATAAAATGCGAAGGCATTTTAAACCCTACCTCACCGCAAAAAAAAACTATTTGAGCTACTAGCTTATAATACCCGGCGTTGCTCGGGTTTTGTTTTGAATAGAAATAAATTAAAATAATTAGTAAGAGGGACATCCAATTATCCCCCGTTGTTGCGTTTCTGAGTTACAGCGGTGGGCGGTAAATTGATCTTACCTTACCAATATTTGGTGAAGTTATCGAAAATTTATTCGACTTATTTCAAAATAAATAAATCAAACCATTCTAATTTTTGGTGAAGTTGTCAACAGTGAACATATAATCTTAGATACCAAATTTCAGATTTTTAGGAGTAATTTAAGAAAAATAATCTAATATCTTCACTTAAATTCACTGATTGTGGATGTTTTAGGCGAGCGTGGAAAATTTTTTTTTAGCCCAAAACCATTTTTTGCAAATCAGCATTTAATTTAGAATTATGATAACATAAAAGTTTTTTGAAGACGTCAACATCCTCCCGAGCGTTGAACGATTACGATCAACCTTCATGTTGGTACACACAGGCAGATGTACCCAAAAATAAAGTGATGAATTTCATGCGGCCTAAGTTAAAGATCAACTTGTAATATTGATAGCTGTTCCTTTTTCGTATGTAGCTCTTCTTGTTGTAAGACATATGTTTCTGAAAATGACTCAACAGAAGGTTCGGATGATACAATGAAATCACTTATATTGATTGATGGAGTGTACGATCTTCTGTTAGCACTTTCTAGAGTGTTGTAGCCTTGAATTATAAGATGTGGTTGCCTGATGACACAACTGTTGCCCAATTTTATTAGGCCAGTGTGTTATAGTTTAAGCTCTTCGAAATGAGTTCCACATACTGCACTGATGGTTAGTTGGTTGGTTGATTGGTTGAAGTGGTGATTCCTAGAGAAGAAATCCAAGTATTATTATTATTATTATGGGCCTTGAAGCACTGCGACCAACAAGATCTATTGTGCATGGCCTTTAGGTTTAATCCCTATATTTTTAGGCTTTTAATAAATTTTAGCACTAATTGGAGATTGTTGTTCCAAAGTTTGTATGGATTTACAACAGTGTCACCGAAGTGACAAAATCTTTGTCTGCCGAGTGCAGGACATTCGCAGAGTATATGCTCTGAACTTTCAGTAACCATTTCACAGAAACGACAGATGTCAGTGTCAGAAAGACCTAACTTTTTTTGGTGATATCTTAGGTTACAGTGACCCGTGAAGTACCCAGCTAAAATGCGTAAGTCCTCTCTATTAAGTGAAAGTAGCTTGCTAGATATTCCCTTGGATGGATTGAGGAATCGTTTAGCTTGACGTTGACCTGAGCTATTAAGCCAGTGGTCAGCAAATTTCTTTTCTCCAAGTTTCCTGATAGCTTCGTTGGAGTGGCTTTTTGAAAGACCACAGAAGGGCTCAGGACCAATGAAGGGCATGATTGCACCTTGTTTAGCTAAGTAATCAGCTTTTTCGTTTCCCTCATGGCCTTCATGTCCCGGAACCCATACTAATAATACTGTGTTAAAATTACCCAGTATATTTAGCAGGATTAGGCAGTCAAAAGCCATTTTTGAGGTGAATTTGGTTGCTTGCAGGGCTTTTAAAGCCGCTTGACTATCAGAGAGAATGTAAATATGTGCTCCTCTCATTTTCCTGCGAAGGCACTCCCTCGCACAGATTTCAATTGCATGCATTTCAGCTTGAAAAATTGTTGGGTATACAACCATTGGGATTGATTTTTTGAATATGGGGCCAAGTATTCCCGCCCCTGTTTTACCATTTCCAAGTTTTGATCCGTCTGTAAACCATATTTGGGAGCCCGGTTTAAAATTTATTGAATTGGTTCTCCAAATTTCGCGATCATTAATAATGATTTGAAAATTTTTAAAGAAGGTTGGTTTTGAGGATAAGGTATCGACTCTATATAACAAGGGACTTTGTTGAAGATTTCCTAAAATCTTTAAGTGCCCCTTAAAATCACCGCTTTTTAATTCGGCGATACCCTCTAATCTCAAGGCGCCACGAATGGCTTCCATTTCTATTAGAATAGGTAGTGGAGGGATGTTTAAGAGCACCCCTAGTGCATCAGTTGGACAGGTTTTCATGGCACCTGAGATACTGACGCAAACAAAACGATGCAGTTTGCTCAGTATGTCTGCTGCCTTTCTTTGTTTGACCTTAGGCCACCATGCAAGAGATGCATAAGTGACTATTGGTTTAATAACTGTGGTGAATGTCCAGTAGATCATTTTGGGATTTAGACCCCAGGTTTTACCAAAAAGTCTTGTACAGGCAAAGAATGCCCTAGTTGCCTTTTTTGTAATTTTCTCAAGATGAGGGTTCCAAGTTAGCGTTTTATCAAGGATTACTCCTAGGTAATTTGCTTCGTTGGAAAATTTGATTGTGGTACCGTTGAGGACCGGACATGTAAGATTAATGTTCCTTTTCCTGGTAAACGGCACCAGTGCAGTTTTAGTCGGGTTGATGGAGAGCCCTTTTTCTACACACCATTTGTTAATTATTAGTAAGGCTTGTTGCATGCGGTCCGAAATGGTCTGCTCATGCCAGCCTACTATATGCACTACTAGGTCATCTGCGTAACCTTGTGTGTGAAAACCAAGGCTATTTAGCTTGTAAAGGAGTTCATCTATAACTAGCGTCCACAGAAGCGGAGAGTGTACACCCCCTTGCGGGCAACCTCTTGTGGCTGTGATAGATCTCAATTCTCCTCCAAGCTCTACGCTAATAGTCCGAGATTTTAGCATTGCTAATATCCATTTAATAATGGATGACGATACTTCTTTTTGAAGAAGGGCATTGCTTATTGCCTCATAAGAAGTGTTATCAAAAGCTCCTGATATGTCAATAAATGCACACAGAGCTATTTGTTTGGATTCAAGAGCCTTTTCAATTACTGTTGTCAGGCTGTGTATTGCAGTCTCAGTAGATTTGCCACATTGATAGGCAAATTGTAGCCTGTGCAATGGGAAAGTAATTAGGTTGTTTTCCCTTATGTGTTGATCCAAAATCTTTTCCATCGTCTTTAGGAAAAATGAGCTGAGGCTAATAGGTCTGTAAGATTTAGGTAGTTGTTCCGGCTTTCGCTCTACCTTTGGAATAAACACTACTTTAACATCAGCCCACTTTGTAGGAATATGTCCTAGCAAGAGACTTGCTTTAAATAATCTAACCAGTGTAGGGACAATATAGGTGGAACCTTGCTGGAGTAAGCAAGGGTATATCCCATCTGGCCCCGGAGATTTGTATGGACTAAATGATGATAGAGCCCATTGTACCCGCTTTTCATGGAACAATCTATTTGTCAGTTTAATGTCTTCAATACTGCTAGATATCGAAGATTCCATCAGTATTGGGTGCTCATTGGAGACTGAACAACCCGGAAAGTGAGTGTCCAACAGTAGTTGGCTGGTTTCTTCCGGGGTTTTTGTGAAGTTACCATCTGGCTTTTTCAGGGTACATATGCCGTTTGAGTGATCTTTTACTAAGGCTTTTTGAAGGCGAATTGCATCTGGAAGATTGGAAATCTTCTCACAATGATCCCTCCAAGTAGCTCTTTTAGATTTCCTCAATTCTATGTTATAGTCGGTTAGAGCATTTCTGTAGGAAAACCAATCTCCTGTTAGTTTTGCTCTATTAAACAGCTGCCTTGATTTATGTCGGAGGTCACTAAGCTTCTTATTCCACCAGGGAACATCCCTACGGAGTTTTTGCGCTTTTACAGGACAACTTTCATGAAAGGCACTCGAAATATTTGAATGAAGCTCTTTTGCCTCCAATTCAAGCTCAGATTTCAGAGCAATATGCTTTTTTGAGCAGTTAACACTTTCTTGTAAGTTAAAGTGGAAGATATCCCAATTGGACTTTTTGGGATTTCGGTAAGTTTTTTCCTGTGTTGCAATAGTACCCACATCGAACCGTATGTGCCTATGATCAGACATGGATGTTTCTTGTGACACATGCCAATTTGAGACTTCGGACGACACATTGTGACTTGCGAGAGTAAGATCTAAGACTTCCCCCCGTATTGCATTAATGAAAGTCGGATCGTTTCCTCGGTTAAGTAAAGTTAAGTTATACCTAAGTAAAAACTCAAGAAGGTACTCACCTCTTGGGTTGATGTTAGTACTTCCCCATGTAGTATGGTGCGCATTCGCATCGCAGCAGAGGATCCACCGAAGATGTCGTTGCTGACAGTAGTCCGCTAGGGCTATAACTTCCCTTGTTGGAGCCATGTCAGTTTCTCCCGGTAGATAGGCCGAGGCAAGGATGACCTCATGCTCCCCTTTGCTGGTAGGCACTTTTGCCCATATCGCTACAAGATCCTCAGAAATGAACTGTGAAATTGGAAGATAGGTTAGTTCTTTTCTTACTAACAATGCCGCTCTGGGGCGATCTTTGTTAGTGGCGTAGATTAACTTACCGTTAGTGGTTTGGAGACCTTTAATGACTCCTTTGTGCACCCATGGTTCTTGAATAAAAATTATATCCAAGAGTTCCTCGTTAAATCTCCTTACCAGTACATCCGAGGCTGCTTTGGCATGGTGGAGATTTATTTGAAGGCATCCGAGTTGCCTTTTCTTGAAAATGGGGTCTTGTGGTGGTAGGGTCATTAATTGGCCCTTTTATAGGCAATAGCTGCCCTCTTCTTGCCCCTGTTGCTACCTAGCAGGACCGCCTCCTCTGCGGATCTGTTTTCGCCTTTGCGAACACGTGGGTAGCCATGGTCCTGGCTGCGTCTGTCAGCACGAAGCGGTGGTCGCATTCTTATGCCTTCAGCGACCTTTTTGCATCTTTCGACGTCTGACGGAGCCTTCGGACCAGGTTTTGTTGTAGCCTTTTCTGCTGCTGCTCTTGAGCACGTTGGAAGCTCAATTGTTGCTGCTTTAGCAGCCGCTGAAGTAGATGGGCCGGCATTTAAAGGGATGGTTGCCGGAGCCTCGACTCTAGCCTCATTCTTGTTTTTGGGGCGCAGTTGGATCTTCCCAAAGCCGTAGTTCAGCCAGAATTGACGATCCTTCATGGCGTCAACAGAGGATGGATCGATTGCGAAGGTTATCTCCGCAACCGTGCCTTTGCGTACCCGATTGAGCACCCGCCAGTCATGGACCCTTAGGCCGATGTTTTGACCGTTAATGAGGCTTAGTATGTCCTCCGTTGTTGTACTGTCCAACTCTGGGAAGTAACCAATGTAGATTTGGGGACGTGGTAAGTCGCACTCTTCCACGATCTTTAATTCGGCATCCTTCCATGGCTTTAGTTTAGGCACTACTGCCTTTAGCTATTTGACTGTGTCATCGTTGCCACAGGAGATGACAAGCCACCCAGCACGGAAAGTACAACTGTTGAAAACAGGCTTATCTTTAGCAGCCTGGTTTTTGCGAATCGTCTCTAGGATCGCATGTTGTATGGTCTTCAGCTGATCAGTGGACCATAATGTTGTTGGGTAGTTGGGTGATATAATGCCCAGTTTTGTACTACACGTCACATCCTTATAAGACATTTGTGTCATGTCCACATCCCCCTTCAGGGTAGGCACTGCTGCCTTTGGCCTTTCAGGTTCCGTGACCATGACTGTCTTTTTAGGCGTGTGAGGTACCGCTCCAACATTAGCTCTCTTTGAAGAGCTTTGTTTAGGTGTGGTGCTGCTGGAGCGTTGACGCTTCAGGGTAACTGGGTTTTGCGCCAGTGCTCTTGCCTCCTCAATATTATGCCCCTGGCCTAGGAGGAATTTCAAACGTTTCCGGGCGGCACCACTGAGCCGCACCTTATTGTCACTTGCCTCTGCTGGTTTAGAGCCACGAGCTGGTGATGTTAGGAGCTTTTCCTCCTCATCCTTTGTGATGGTATCGCTGGGACCCAAGTCCACATCGTCGATATCCATGTCGCTGGCTTTAGACGGGCTTTGTGATGCCCTTATAGCCTGCGAAGTTGCTGGTAATTCGGCGCAAGTCGCCGAAAGGTCACTAAAGACCTGGTTTGTTTCAGGCACTACTGCCTCTTTCGAAATTATTTGTTTAATAGAATCCATTTGGTCCCACGAGTAAAGGGGAAAGAGAGTCAGCCACAACAGTGCCCCGGTGTTGCGGTAAGGCTAGTTACAACCAGAGGGCGCCCGATATCTGGAGGTCACCGTTAGAAGACACACTTACGTAGTGCCATTCATCCCTTAGGCACGGTATGATAACACCTGGGATTACGGGTTTTTTCGAGTTGACCTCTCTAGATCCGCCATTTTTTGTCGAAAGCAGGGGCACCTCGTGCAGGAGTGGCGGTTTACCACAATGGTCGGTCTTTAGGTTTCTAGCACTTCTGCCTTTCACCTCTGTATGCACTGCCCCTAAGATGAGACGCCTTAAAAACCACGTCCTGATTGGTAAAGGCTATGTCAACATCATAAGAAGCACTTTATACTTCACCCCCACTTTATACTTCAATCCAAGTAGCGCTTACGCGCCTTTTTGTTGTCACATCCTCGCTTTCAACTTGTTAAAAGATTATTGCATGCTGCAGCTTTACTAAATCCAGTCAGTGCTGTTTAAGAACCTTAGCAGGTCGTAGATGTCTGTACCAGACAGCTCTTTGAGGTTTACAAATAGCGGTTTACCCTTACCCTCCATAAGGCTGGGCATTCACAAAGAAAATGGAAAACTGTTTCCTTTTGTCTGGAAGTTTACAGCTGTGGCAGTTTGTGTTGTGTGGTATTCCCATTTTAGCTGCCTGCTCTCCGATAGGCCAGAAACCGGTGATGACGCCTGTGAGTCTAGAGACATCCCTTCTTTTCATGTTCATCAGCGATGAAGTTTGTTTGAGGTTGGAGGTAGGCCAAAGCGACCTGCTGATTTTGCATGACGTTAGACGCTTCCATCTACAATCTGCGATATTTAGAAATTTAATATTAACAGCATTCTTGACCACACCAAGTGGAGTTGCTACTGATTCGGCACATTCGATACCCATGGCAGAATCTTTCCTAGCCAGTTCGTCTGCTTTCTCGTTACCTTCAATATCCTGATGTATTGGGACCTAGATTAGGGTAACATTATAGTATTCGCTCAAAGTGGTAAGACTCCTTCTGCTTTCTTCCACTAGATAGGAGGTTGTGGTTGCCGAGTCCAAAACCTGGATCGCTGCCTGACTATCGGAAAGAATAGCGATATTATTTTTGAAAGTGAAATCTGCAATAAGTCCCCTAGAAGCTTCCCCTACTGCTAGTACCTCCGCCTGGAAGACACTAGAAGTGTTTGGGAGGCGCACAGATTTCTCGATCCCTAGTTTTGGAGAGTATACCCTGCTCCGACACCGCAATCCATTTTGGACCCGTCTGTATAGATTGCGGTGTCGAAATTTCTTAAAGTGTACCCATTTTTCCATTCCTCCCGAGAGGGGCAGAGAGTAGTAAAATTTTGCTAAAAAGTCACTCTTGGGATAATGTAATCAGTCTTCTCCGAGAAGTACCTATTTTGTTGTGATAAGAGGTTTGCATGACCGTATGTTTTACCCATCCAGCGACCTATTTCGTGTAACCTTAATGCACTCATGGTCGCCGTTTTTTTAATATATGTCTATTGGAATAATGTTAGTTAGAACGCCGGGCATGATCTTATCGCTCCAGCTGTGGCCGCACATGCCGATCTTTGTAAATGACCTAGTTTTTTGATGTTATAGTTCCTTTCCAGTGCTTTCCACCAGACAATTGACCCATACGATAAAATTGGACGTACCACCGCTTTGTACATCCAAAGTGTAAATTTTGGTTGGAGACACCATTTCCTAACAAGCATTCGTTTACAGGTATATAGGGCAATGCTAGCCTTCTTTACCCGTTCTTCTACATTTAATTTCCAGTTAAGCTTGGAGTCTAAAATTACTCCTAAGTACTTCGCCCTGGGTGAAAGAGGGATTGGTTGTTTGTTAAGTTTTGGAAATTCAAAGGAGGGTATTTTATATCTGTTGGAAAATAGCATAAGTTCTGTTTTACGTGGGTTTAGTCCTAAGCCACAGCCTATGGCCCAAGAGCTAAGCTCACCTAACGCCATTTGCATGATCCCACTGATCGTACTCGGCCACAGTTCAGACACCATTACCACCATCAAGTTTTAAAAGTATGTTATATATAACACAAAGCCAGAGAAGTGGAGATAATACCCCTTCCTGTGGAGTACCCCTACTGACTTCCTTTGTGATGATAGTTTTACTTATGTTAGCTTTGATGATCCTAGTTTTTAGCATCGAGATGATCCATCCACTGACACAGTTGTTCACCCCCACGTCTATTAACGCCCTTTGGTTTGCATCAGTACTTCTATATCCAGGAAGGCTGCCAAGGTATATTGTTTGTTTGCTATAGAGCCCTCTATTGTTTGAACTACCTCATAAAATGCTGTCTCTGTAGATTTACCTTTGAGATACATATGCATTTTGTGATGAAAATATATTAGAACTTTCCAAAGAATGTATATCCAGTAGCCTTTAGAAGGTTTTTAGAAAAAAGGACGTTAGGCTAATTTGTCTAAAGTCCTTCGCTGACTCGTGTCCTCTTTTACCCGCCTTTGGTATGAAGATGACTTTCACAAGCTTCCAGCTATGTGGTATATATCTTAGGTTTAGGCACGCCTTATAAATCTCTACTAGCCATGAAAGCACACAGTCCCAAGTTGTTTGTAGCATCTTCGGAATGATCCTGTCCAGTCCAGGTGATTTTAAAGGTGAGAAAGATTTTATTGCCAAAGCAACTTTTTCTTTGGTGACAATTTCATCAGCAAGTATTTTAGGATTATATATTCTCTGCGTGGACGTCCCTTCACTGTTAAGGTTAATGGATCCCGGAAATTGAGTGTTTAGAAGAAGATCTAAGGATTCTTCAGTCGTTTCAGTCCAAGTACCATCAGGTTTCTTGATCCAAGATGCCATTGAATGATCTTTGGATAGTACACGACTTATCCTTGCTGAATCCCTAGTAGTTTCGATGGAGGCACTAAAATTATACCAGCTCTTTTTCTTGGCGGCACTGATTGCCTTTTTGTACTGCTTCCGACTCACGCTGTACAATTGCCAATTACCTGTAGAGTGGCGAAGGTTGAAGTCTGTTCTGGATTTTCCTCTTAGTTCTGAAAGCCACTTGTTCCACCAGGAGGGGAGAGTTTTCTTACTATATTTTATTGGACAAGACGTTTTATAGGCCCTACTATATGTCTTCTCTAATGTTTTGACCTTACACTTGACTATTTCTGAGAGTTGGATGTTATTTACAGTGGTCCTACCTATCCTGTGTTTTACTATGGTTTTGAACCGTTTCCAGTTGGTTCTAAGGGGATTGGTATGGTACAGGGGGATCTTCCTTTAGATCCAATTCGTAAAGAATCCAACTATGATCCGATAAGGGATCATAGTTGGAGACCCTCCAATTATTGACCCTTACTATGTTATTGTCAGATAATAAAGTAACGTCCAACACTTCTGCCCAGCCATTGAAGAACTCCGTACTTGGAAAGGTAAAAGTGGGAGTTTCACCCCTGTTACATACTATCAGGTTATTTTCAATAATAAAATCGTATAAGGACTCACCACGATCATTTGTTTCGGAGCTTCCCCATAAAGCGTGCCTAGCGTTGGCGTCACATCCGAACAACAGGATGTTGTTACTGCTTTCTAGCACTAGCCTACGAATCTCGTCAGGCGGTGCCGGTTGATCATGCGCCATGTAAATGGAGGCGATATTTACCATGACGCCATCAGCGGCCTCCACTTCCACAACTGTCACCTTTGGTGAACTATACTGTGTGATGAGAATAATGTTAAGATATTTCTTTGCAACAATACAAGACCTAGGTTTACCTAATACCCTTTTGTAGTAAATGTTGTGGTTTTTTCTAGAAAAACCCTTTATCTCGGCGCTCCGTACCCAGGGCTCCTGTATGATCGCGATGTCTACTTCCTCCTCCGCCAGGAGGACGGTTAGGTTGTCCGTTGCAGCCTTAGAATGCTGTAGGTTGATTTGGACAACCTTAAGACCAGGTTTATGTTGAATGAACTGCTTCGACGTCCGCCAGCTGCATACCTGTTAGCAGCTCGTTCGCACCGTCGACTGCGTCCTGCTCCTCTTCAGGATTTGCAGACCGGAAGATCTTGAGCTTAGCCACCGTATGCCAAACCTCAGTTTGTTTTTCACCTTCTCCAGCGGTCCCAAGCTCTCTTCCTTAATTAAGAGCAGGAAGGATGCGCTATTTTTCTGCGGAGCCTCCGCTTTGACGACGGCCCTCTCCGTCATTGGGACCGATCGATTGTGCGCCTGCAAATATGGGATCAGCATCTTTGGAACGAATTCCATATTTGGGATCCAAATGCGAGCCCTCGGCCTTCGTGGAATCTCGCTAGCGGGGATGGACTCGAGCCTCAAGCCTTCCCACTCACTCTGTATCCTACATATTGCGTTTTTCAGGAATGTCAAGGAGAATTGGTCCTCGCACTTGATCACCCTGTAGCCACGGACCACCTCTGCAGAATCAAATCCTGGAGTTTGACCCTCCGGGTCTGCCATGACGTGATCACCGATAATACGAGAGAGTCGTGCCTCGATCTCCCCCCACTTATCCAACACAGATTTTCCGCGATTAGTGTTCATATCTACTAGCGCGATTTGGAGATGGTCACTTGCCACCTCACTAAAACCACCCGAAGTAGGTTTCGAAATACCCGCTTGGTCCGATACCTTCGGCTTCTTCGCGGCTTTTCCGCTCTCGTCCTGGGAGCGGTTCCGTTTGGTGGCCTCCGCCCTTTGGGTTGCCTGGGATGTCAGGTAATTGTCGATTACCTCTTGACACCTCAGTTTGTCGACCGCGTCTTTCGGATGAGGTGTACCTGCGGCTTCGTTTTTGTGAAACCTCTCCAGGATCGCTTTCGACCTTTCATACACCTTGTGCCTCGACGGTCCCTTCTTCTCGTTCTTTCGCTTTGGCCCCTTGGCCTCAGTGGATGTTGTTGGTTGATTCACAGTAGTCGGCCCACAGCTTTGCTGACTAATGTTTCCTGACTAGATGTCAGGATCTCGTCTTCCGAAGAAGTACCCACCCTCTCCTGTCTACCCAAGTCCGTCCGTTTTGTCCATTTGTCCGTCTTTTTTTCCATTTGTCCGTCTTTTTGTCCATCTGTTTTTCTGTTTGTTTGTCCGTCCGTTTTTCCGTCTGACTGTTCCGCTTCTCTTCGCTATCCGATATATTATTGGTTTTTATTGTGTACTTTCTGTTTCGTACGGTCACCTGCTTCGCCGAAAGAGCTGCTCATGACGACAAGTCGCCATGCACGGTGACCAAAGAGGATTAAGGGGAAAAACACAGTCGACCATAGTAGCGCCCCATACTATGGCAAGGCCGAAAATACAACCTGATGCGGCCTGATGGCAGGAGGGATCCGTAAGAAGACAGCCTAGATTTAATAACCTGGCTGACAAACCCACCCAATAGGCACGGATCGCATAACACCTTGGATTAGGGGAGATTTTTTAAAAGGGTTTACTCCCCACGCCAAAAACTATCTTAGCCAACTGTACAACAGTACCAGCAGTAATCACGCCCGATGTATACACAGCAGGTACTGTTTAACTGTTGTTTCCAGCCGCCAACGCGTGGAGGTGATAGATCTAACTTCCGTCAGAAACTAAATTAAGACGTACCCAAGTACGTGTTAGTCCCCTTGAGTAACTGACGGCACGACGGCCGATGGTTAGTTCATTAGGATCAGAAAATAACTATGTATTAGGGTCGTGAAGTTGAATCTATTGAGGTTCTGGCCCGATTGCTTCGATTGTGCTTTTGTCAGTTGTAGTTTCGTGGTTGAGAATGTTCACTTCACATTCTCATTTGATCCTGATTTGTATAGTGGATGTTTTAGCTGGCATAAATAGTTATATTCTGTCACCATACAGTCTCCTATTTCGACTTCACTTAGTTATCGCTATGTAGATTGATCATCAGAAAAAAAAGGCTGGTCGGATTTTGTAGAATGTACCATGGTGTTTCAACATTTTGTAGTCTTTAATAGCAACTAACGGAAGTTTGATTTTGAATGTAACGTAATTTGCCGTGAATCTTCCTTGTATTGTCATTAAATTGTAATACTTCAACAATTCCATTAAAGTTTTTGGATATCTGAGACATTTGCCTTGATGTTCAGCAGCTCACCTTGCAATTGTTGCGGTAAGATAAGTTCAGGGCAAATTTTTTTAGAGATGAGAGTCGGTTAACATGTCTAACAACGAATCCTGTAAGTGTTGAAAATGTGCTAGCTGGAGTGTGGCCTGAATAGCTGTTTCATTGAAGATTTGTGCAGCCCCTTCCTTGTCGAGCTGTTGATGAATGCTAGGAATATTTTGGGTCACTCTATTTAGTCATTTTTCGGTTTTTTGAAAAGATTCCTTAATTTTCTGCTGACTTCTCTTCATGGTGTTTATATTACTATCCAAAAATGAGTTTTTTGCGAATTTGAGATATCAGAAGATTTTCGTTTGCCAAAGAGCCGAGAGCTGCTTCCTCTGCATATTCCAAGTATAAGGCTCCGAACAAAGAATGAGCAACGTTGCCAACAACTGCTCATGAATCATGAGTGGCAATAAGAAGTAGATTGTTTGAGTTGATCTCATTTACTAAGCGTTCGATTGGCTTGACTGTTGTGGAGCAATGAGAAGATGAATAAGCTGCTTCACATTATTTGTTAAGGAGGTTTCCGTTAACAATTTATATTTCCTTCCAATACGCGAGCATTTCGATATAGGTTATTACTGTCCATTTACTGGTGATAACTTCTGCAATACCAAGGTTTTCAAACTATATGCCTGGATTGGTGTCGAATAAGCAAATAAGCAGGGCGGCATAAATATACAAACTAGCAGTATAGTGACTAGAGATGATCTTGTTTGATCTCCTCCGAAAGGCGATTGTTAGATTTTGTTAGATTTTGTGATAGAATGAAACAAAAATCGGCAGAGAATAAATGGAATCGAAACCAATTTTAAGATATTAATGTGAATGTGCATGTGAGCGGTAAGTGCATTTTTATTAAACAACTACTTTTTTTTTATTATAAACTTGATTAATATTTTCGAAATGGATGATTTTTTTAATGCTTTTTAACAGATAATATCCAGTCAATCCAACAAATAATACAAATGCAAATATTATTATTATTAGAGGCTAGGAAGCACTGCGACCAACAAGATCTCTTGTGCATGGCCTACATTTTTAACCCCATAGGCTTTTAATAAATTTTAGC
Organism: Suillia variegata; assembly: GCA_949127995.1. Taxonomy (NCBI): domain Eukaryota; kingdom Metazoa; phylum Arthropoda; class Insecta; order Diptera; family Heleomyzidae; genus Suillia; species Suillia variegata. Next base: position 31,858,793 of record OX421842.1, read on the forward strand.
ACTAATTGGGGATTGTTGTTCCAAAGTTTATATGGATTGTTGATATTCTTATATCGTGGGGAAGATCCTGCTTCTTCAAGGGTCTGAAGTGAGAAACTTTTCACACGCGAATTAAAAAATTAATTCAACCTTTTATATTTTAAAATCTTTACTTTTATTAATATTTAAAAATTGAACATTAAACTTTACCACTCAAACGAACTTAATAGACTAAAATTCCTATCCAAACAAAAATCTAAAGAAATCTACCAATCTTTGGCAACGCCCAGCGGTTAGGGTTTACTCTTTGTAACCCGCTCCTAACCTAGGCCAATAAAAACCAAAAGCTTGACAGAGAATCGATCGCGGTTTCCACATTGGTTGACCTAATTCTTCATATTTAATTATTCATTGTAATCATAACATAATTGTTTACAAAAAATTTACAATTTCCGCATTGCTTGCAATTTTTTGAGTTCATCGCACTTGACAACAATTACAATCCGCTTCACGCGAATAAGCCTGTTTACGCCAAACGTCGTAAATGTTATTTTTTCTCTTTACAAATTTGAAATTGTATATATTTTTTATGTATATTTACAGTTGGCCACTGTAAATATCAATATTTCTTAAATTTGTTGTTATTATTTAATTACGGCTTTTATTTTGCCGCTTGATTTAGAGATCAGACTCTTATCGGAACCGCAAAGGTAACAACACCTGGAAATAAAGCTGCTCTTATTATAACGTTTTAAACATTGGTTTTTGTTTTTTCCTTATTTTTTCTAATTTGGAACTTCCTGCGCCGGTGCCCCCCTCGAGCTGTGGCTTCTTGTTTTGTTTTGGATGTTTTGGAGATCCACCCAAGCCAACGCATTTTTATTGGTCCTTCGAACCGGATCAGTGCAAAGAAGATCGCCATTTTCAAGAAGACTAAATACAAATTTGGAGCCCCACTTTTATTTGGATTATTGAAATTTTGAAGTTTGAAGCTGAAATATATAAGGTGCGTTACATTTTTATTTTGTGACTGATTAGTGCGGTGAGATTTCATAATCTTTAAAGTTCAAAACTTGTTTTGCCAATTTTTCACTTTGCGCCCAATTTATATATATATTTTGGCACACAGAAGCCTTTCGTTTTTACTGCCTTTACTTTCGGACAGTGTTCGCGGTGTTTTTTTTTTGTTTGCCATTTTGTGAAATCAAAGCCTTTTGATCGCTTTTTGCCGCACATTCGTTTTTAGCAAACCCACCCCTATTTTATTCAACAACAAAAGTTTTCCCGCGAAAATTTCTTTATTTTCTTCGGTAAGTTGTGGTTAATTTTCGCTAAAAATTAACCCAATTTATATTTAAAATAAAGCCCGATTAGCAATCGGAAAAGTGCATAAATTAAAATAAAAAAAAAAGAACAACGAAACGCACACACACAGCAGCATCCTTGGACGGACATTCCTGCATTTTGGCCCAACTGAAGACGAGTCACAGCAGAACAGAAGATCCTAAGAAGAAGCAAAAAAACAACAAACACACTTTTTTTTTTTTTATACTATTGTAATTTTTATTGTATTTATAAATTGTATTTTAAAAATAATTAATAATTGTTTTGCAGGCGTTTTTATTTTTTTTAATTTCTTTTTGATCACGTTCTTTATCAGCTGTGTATTGTCTGCATAAAGAGTTGCCACCCAAACAGAAATATTTTTATAGAATTAAAAGGGATATTTATTTGAGATATTTTTAAAGGTGCCGCCAATTACAAAAATTTATTTAAATTTTTTTTTTGCCGTTTTGAATAAAAATTTGTAGTTGTATTTCATAAAATCGAAATAATATCTCATAATTGAGGAAAATTTTATACTTTATCGTTCATTTAAGAATTTCCCTTTTTTCTGAATAATTGTTTTGCAAGTTTAATTTGAAATTTTTGTTTTTCATTTGAATAAAAACAAAATGGCGGCATTAGAAAACTTTGAAAGCGCTTCAGAAGCAATTATTGAATTTGAAGAGCAGTTTAATCTTGTAGCTCAAGCCGACCATTCTGTTTTTACTTTAGAACTTCAAAAAGAAGAATTAACCGAACTTTGGGTTAATTGTAAAACATTTTTTAAGGTGTATCTGCATGAAGCTAAGGCCTTACCGATGGCAGATAGAGCAGATGAAGTAGCAAGAGTGAAGTCTGTGTATCAAAATTGTTACACGGCTTACATCGCATGTGCTGGAATGATGGGAGAGTACTCAACCTTAGTAAGGACCATCGATGCGCATCAAGAACCAGCACGCACTCCTCCATCTAGCAGATCGACGGTCAGAATGGACGGTTTGGCGCCCAGATCAACTCCTTCATCTAATATTCGGTCCGATAATCATGCAGAAATCGCGACAACTCCTCTTCAGCAAGTACCCCCTGTATTCCAAGAACATAGGTTCACTCCAGCACCTCCGATCGTTCATGCTACTTCATCATCTCAATCTTCGGCGAATTTGGCTATGGGTTCATGCCACGATTTTGGCATTCGTGTACCTCCATGCGATACAGAAATTTTCTACGGAGATTATCTCTCATGGCCCACCTTTCGAGACATGTTTACGGCTATTTATATTGTAAATGCTCGATTATCTCCTGTCGAAAAACTGTATCATTTGAATCAGAAGACAAGGGGTGAAGCGAAAGACATTGTAAGCAAATCTCCGCTTACGAATGAAGGTTTTGCATCGGCCTGGCAAAATTTATCGGATCGATTTGAAAATAAGCGTATCCTGGTAAATAGCCAGCTTAAAATTCTTTTTAGCCTTCAGTCTATTTCGGTTGAATCTGGTAGTCACATTAAAAAGTTACAACGAGATATCAACAACTGTATTGCGGCGTTAAAAATGCATAGCATCGATATAGGAAACTGGGATGCTATTTTAGTATTTCTTTGTTCTACCCGGTTACCTGGTGCTACTCTAGCGTTGTGGGAGCAGTCTATTGAGATGAGTTCGGAAATTCCTAAATGGTCCATCATGGACTCGTTTCTGACTCGTCGATTCAGGACATTAGAAACAGTGTTAGATCTGCAAGGAGTATCAACTTCTAAACCAGCAGTGAAAAAGACATCTGTTTCCAAGTCGTTCAATTCGTCGAATAAGAATGTGAACACTTATCAAACAAACATTTCTAATTTCGATTGTCGGCTTTGCTCTTCCAAACAACACTCTTTAAAGTCGTGCCCCAAATTTTCGAATATGAAACCGGTTGATCGTTTTTGGCAAGTCAAAAAATTAAAACTTTGTTTGAATTGTCTTGCCCATTCTCATTTATTGAAAGACTCTTATCGGAACCGCAAAGGTAACAACACCTGGAAATAAAGCTGCTCTTTTTATAACGTTTAAAACATTGTTTTTTTGTTTTTTCCATATTTTTTCTAAATTGGAACTTCCTGCGCCGGTGCCCCCCTCGAGCTGTGGTTTCTTGTTTTGTTTTGGATGTTTTGGAGATCCACCGCATTTTTAAAGCCAATATACAACATTCCTCACCCCCCTAAAAGAAATATTGAAATGATTTCCAACTAGTCTCTTTCTAGATTTATATTTTTTTTGCAGTCAAACGTTAAAACAGATTTATTAAATATGGCACTAACCCGCCTAGCATTGTTTATTGTTAATGCCAGCGGATTAACTCATTACCATGTTGCAACTATAGTTTTTCTTTCGTCAATGCTGTGAATCAATGCTCAATCATGACCTCTCAAATTGGTGATGAACAGTGATCAGATGGAACTCTTCTTCTTGTAGACATCAGTAGTAAATCTTGCTCTTGTGCTGGTTGTTGATGATTAACGTTAACAACCTTCTAGCGTCGTATCGTTCTCTTGCACAGGTTGATGAATACTAGTGTGAACAACCTTAGCGCTTTGGTGGCTGCTCGAAGACTCTTCCTATGGCGACACAATCGTAGGTATCAGTGTAACTTAGATTCTGAACTCGTACATTCTCGATGAAACGCCCCTAAAACTACGTATATTAATGGTAAGTGTGTTACTTCTAGGCGAAAATTCTGCTGTTATCGTGCGTATTGGTAAGAACGCTCTCATGCATCTTCATGCGTGAAAGTGCGAATTGGGTGGCAATATAGTTCATTCGACAAACGATCACTGGCACTCAAACGGGATTACTGTGTCTTCTGAATTGTCTTCGCAATGTTGTTTACTTTACGTCGTCTTGGTTCTTATTTATCGTTATCCTTAGTAGTCGTCCAACGTCGATTCACAAGCTGGGAACCGGACGAATCATGCCAAAATAGTTCTAAATAAGTCAAAATATACGATATAAATTATAGTATTGTAGTTTTTAGAGGGTTATGAATAAATATCCAAGACAGAACGTGTTTTTCGTAGAACGAGTTTATTATAAGTGAAGAAAATATTAGAACATGATATACTAGATCATTAAAAAGTAATATTTCTACTTTACAAAGTAAATAAAGTATTACATTTGATTATATTCAACACTTCCCCTCAAATGAAATATTTTATTGTTGTTTCATATTATATTTTAGCCATGCCAAGTTGCTGAATACAGTTGCAGTGTTTTGGGGCTGATAATCCTTTTGTTAAAACATCAGCCGGCATTTGGTCTGTTGGTATATACTTACGGTTTCACGTACAAAATGACGTGTTTTGAGCGGTTGTGAAATACAGGATTCTTACTCAGCAGACCGGCGCCCTGGTTGTCATTGAAAATTGCTGTTGCCTGCTTCTGTCCTAAAATCTCGGCCATGAAACGTCTCAGATGTATAGCTTCCTTTGTAGATTCAGAAAGAGCCATATACTCTGCTTCGATGCTTGACATTGCGACAGTTCGTTGTTTGCGAGACTCCCAGCTAATAGCTGCATTTGCTATATTAAAAACTTAACCAGTGTAAGATCTTCTATCATCGATATTTGCTCCCCAGTCTGCGCCTGCGTATCCAACAAGTGCTTGTCCAGATTTTCGATATACTAAACCAACATTTTGGGTTCCCTTTAGATAGCGCAAAACTCTTTTTGCTGCAACCCAATGCTGATTTCCATAGTTTGTGTTATATTGACTTAAAATACTTACCGCGTGTGCGATGTCTGGTCTTGTTGAAACAGCTAAATACATCAGCGAACCAATAAGATTTTGGTATGGTAATTTTTCAGCTGCTCTCTTCTCTTCCTCGGTTGTTGGTCTCATTTCCTTTGATAATTTTTTGTTTGTATTCATTGGAGTTGTAACGGTTTTACAATCTTCCATATTAAACCGACTTAGAACTTTTCTTACATATTTTTCTTGTGACATAGTGATTTCATTATGTCCCTTATTCTGTTTAAAATCGATTCCAAGACAAAAATTCAGCAGACCCAAATCTTTTATTTCAAAAGAATCTGCTAGTTCGACCTTCAGTTGGTACCACTTCGCTTGACTGTTTGTTGCAACAATCAGATCATCAACGTAAATTTCTATAATTATGATCTGATTACCACTTTTCTGCATATAGACACAGAGGTCAGATTTCAGCGGCTGTAATTGTAGTTCCTTTAATTTTTCGTCCAACTTCTTGTACCACTGTCGACCGGACTGTTTCAAACCGTAAAGCGCTTTTTGTATTAAGCACACTTTATCTTCGCCATACGTATCTAATTCGTCTTTGTCCAATATTTCGTTGGTATTCGCATATATATTTTTTCTTCAATATCGCCGTTTAAATAGGCGGTGACAATTAGTGCACTTACAGTCGCAGTTCAACTGATAGCGCCATTAACAGACGAATTGATCCAATTCTCGCGACGCGTTTAAAACATTGTTTTTTCCTTATTTTTTCTAAATTGGAACTTCCTGCGCCGGTGCCCCCCTCGAGCTGTGGTTTCTTGTTTTGTTTTGGATGTTTTGGAGATCCACCGCATTTTTAAAGCCAATATACAACATTCCTCACCCCCCTAAAAGAAATATTGAAATGATTTCCAACTAGTCTCTTTCTAGATTTATATTTTTTTTTGCAGTCAAACGTTAAAACAGATTTATTAAATATGGCACTAACCCGCCTAGCATTGTTTATTGTTAATGCCAGCGGATTAACTCATTACCATGTTGCAACTATAGTTTTTCTTTCGTCAATGCTGTGAATCAATGCTCAATCATGACCTCTCAAATTGGTGATGAACAGTGATCAGATGGAACTCTTCTTCTTGTAGACATCAGTAGTAAATCTTGCTCTTGTGCTGGTTGTTGATGATTAACGTTAACAACCTTCTAGCGTCGTATCGTTCTCTTGCACAGGTTGATGAATACTAGTGTGAACAACCTTAGCGCTTTGGTGGCTGCTCGAAGACTCTTCCTATGGCGACACAATCGTAGGTATCAGTGTAACTTAGATTCTGAACTCGTACATTCTCGATGAAACGCCCCTAAAACTACGTATATTAATGGTAAGTGTGTTACTTCTAGGCGAAAATTCTGCTGTTATCGTGCGTATTGGTAAGAACGCTCTCATGCATCTTCATGCGTGAAAGTGCGAATTGGGTGGCAATATAGTTCATTCGACAAACGATCACTGGCACTCAAACGGGATTACTGTGTCTTCTGAATTGTCTTCGCAATGTTGTTTACTTTACGTCGTCTTGGTTCTTATTTATCGTTATCCTTAGTAGTCGTCCAACGTCGATTCACAAGCTGGGAACCGGACGAATCATGCCAAAATAGTTCTAAATAAGTCAAAATATACGATATAAATTATAGTATTGTAGTTTTTAGAGGGTTATGAATAAATATCCAAGACAGAACGTGTTTTTCGTAGAACGAGTTTATTATAAGTGAAGAAAATATTAGAACATGATATACTAGATCATTAAAAAGTAATATTTCTACTTTACAAAGTAAATAAAGTATTACATTTGATTATATTCAACACTTCCCCTCAAATGAAATATTTTATTGTTGTTTCATATTATATTTTAGCCATGCCAAGTTGCTGAATACAGTTGCAGTGTTTTGGGGCTGATAATCCTTTTGTTAAAACATCAGCCGGCATTTGGTCTGTTGGTATATACTTACGGTTTCACGTACAAAATGACGTGTTTTGAGCGGTTGTGAAATACAGGATTCTTACTCAGCAGACCGGCGCCCTGGTTGTCATTGAAAATTGCTGTTGCCTGCTTCTGTCCTAAAATCTCGGCCATGAAACGTCTCAGATGTATAGCTTCCTTTGTAGATTCAGAAAGAGCCATATACTCTGCTTCGATGCTTGACATTGCGACAGTTCGTTGTTTGCGAGACTCCCAGCTAATAGCTGCATTTGCTATATTAAAAACTTAACCAGTGTAAGATCTTCTATCATCGATATTTGCTCCCCAGTCTGCGCCTGCGTATCCAACAAGTGCTTGTCCAGATTTTCGATATACTAAACCAACATTTTGGGTTCCCTTTAGATAGCGCAAAACTCTTTTTGCTGCAACCCAATGCTGATTTCCATAGTTTGTGTTATATTGACTTAAAATACTTACCGCGTGTGCGATGTCTGGTCTTGTTGAAACAGCTAAATACATCAGCGAACCAATAAGATTTTGGTATGGTAATTTTTCAGCTGCTCTCTTCTCTTCCTCGGTTGTTGGTCTCATTTCCTTTGATAATTTTTTGTTTGTATTCATTGGAGTTGTAACGGTTTTACAATCTTCCATATTAAACCGACTTAGAACTTTTCTTACATATTTTTCTTGTGACATAGTGATTTCATTATGTCCCTTATTCTGTTTAAAATCGATTCCAAGACAAAAATTCAGCAGACCCAAATCTTTTATTTCAAAAGAATCTGCTAGTTCGACCTTCAGTTGGTACCACTTCGCTTGACTGTTTGTTGCAACAATCAGATCATCAACGTAAATTGCTATAATTATGATCTGATTACCACTTTTCTGCATATAGACACAGAGGTCAGATTTCAGCGGCTGTAATTGTAGTTCCTTTAATTTTTCGTCCAACTTCTTGTACCACTGTCGACCGGACTGTTTCAAACCGTAAAGCGCTTTTTGTATTAAGCACACTTTATCTTCGCCATACGTATCTAATTCGTCTTTGTCCAATATTTCGTTGGTATTCGCATATATATTTTTTCTTCAATATCGCCGTTTAAATAGGCGGTGACAATTAGTGCACTTACAGTCGCAGTTCAACTGATAGCGCCATTAACAGACGAATTGATCCAATTCTCGCGACGCGTTTAAAACATTGTTTTTTCCTTATTTTTTCTAAATTGGAACTTCCTGCGCCGGTGCCCCCCTCGAGCTGTGGTTTCTTGTTTTGTTTTGGATGTTTTGGAGATCCACCGCATTTTTAAAGCCAATATACAACATTCCTCACCCCCCTAAAAGAAATATTGAAATGATTTCCAACTAGTCTCTTTCTAGATTTATATTTTTTTTTGCAGTCAAACGTTAAAACAGATTTATTAAATATGGCACTAACCCGCCTAGCATTGTTTATTGTTAATGCCAGCGGATTAACTCATTACCATGTTGCAACTATAGTTTTTCTTTCGTCAATGCTGTGAATCAATGCTCAATCATGACCTCTCAAATTGGTGATGAACAGTGATCAGATGGAACTCTTCTTCTTGTAGACATCAGTAGTAAATCTTGCTCTTGTGCTGGTTGTTGATGATTAACGTTAACAACCTTCTAGCGTCGTATCGTTCTCTTGCACAGGTTGATGAATACTAGTGTGAACAACCTTAGCGCTTTGGTGGCTGCTCGAAGACTCTTCCTATGGCGACACAATCGTAGGTATCAGTGTAACTTAGATTCTGAACTCGTACATTCTCGATGAAACGCCCCTAAAACTACGTATATTAATGGTAAGTGTGTTACTTCTAGGCGAAAATTCTGCTGTTATCGTGCGTATTGGTAAGAACGCTCTCATGCATCTTCATGCGTGAAAGTGCGAATTGGGTGGCAATATAGTTCATTCGACAAACGATCACTGGCACTCAAACGGGATTACTGTGTCTTCTGAATTGTCTTCGCAATGTTGTTTACTTTACGTCGTCTTGGTTCTTATTTATCGTTATCCTTAGTAGTCGTCCAACGTCGATTCACAAGCTGGGAACCGGACGAATCATGCCAAAATAGTTCTAAATAAGTCAAAATATACGATATAAATTATAGTATTGTAGTTTTTAGAGGGTTATGAATAAATATCCAAGACAGAACGTGTTTTTCGTAGAACGAGTTTATTATAAGTGAAGAAAATATTAGAACATGATATACTAGATCATTAAAAAGTAATATTTCTACTTTACAAAGTAAATAAAGTATTACATTTGATTATATTCAACACTTCCCCTCAAATGAAATATTTTATTGTTGTTTCATATTATATTTTAGCCATGCCAAGTTGCTGAATACAGTTGCAGTGTTTTGGGGCTGATAATCCTTTTGTTAAAACATCAGCCGGCATTTGGTCTGTTGGTATATACTTACGGTTTCACGTACAAAATGACGTGTTTTGAGCGGTTGTGAAATACAGGATTCTTACTCAGCAGACCGGCGCCCTGGTTGTCATTGAAAATTGCTGTTGCCTGCTTCTGTCCTAAAATCTCGGCCATGAAACGTCTCAGATGTATAGCTTCCTTTGTAGATTCAGAAAGAGCCATATACTCTGCTTCGATGCTTGACATTGCGACAGTTCGTTGTTTGCGAGACTCCCAGCTAATAGCTGCATTTGCTATATTAAAAACTTAACCAGTGTAAGATCTTCTATCATCGATATTTGCTCCCCAGTCTGCGCCTGCGTATCCAACAAGTGCTTGTCCAGATTTTCGATATACTAAACCAACATTTTGGGTTCCCTTTAGATAGCGCAAAACTCTTTTTGCTGCAACCCAATGCTGATTTCCATAGTTTGTGTTATATTGACTTAAAATACTTACCGCGTGTGCGATGTCTGGTCTTGTTGAAACAGCTAAATACATCAGCGAACCAATAAGATTTTGGTATGGTAATTTTTCAGCTGCTCTCTTCTCTTCCTCGGTTGTTGGTCTCATTTCCTTTGATAATTTTTTGTTTGTATTCATTGGAGTTGTAACGGTTTTACAATCTTCCATATTAAACCGACTTAGAACTTTTCTTACATATTTTTCTTGTGACATAGTGATTTCATTATGTCCCTTATTCTGTTTAAAATCGATTCCAAGACAAAAATTCAGCAGACCCAAATCTTTTATTTCAAAAGAATCTGCTAGTTCGACCTTCAGTTGGTACCACTTCGCTTGACTGTTTGTTGCAACAATCAGATCATCAACGTAAATTGCTATAATTATGATCTGATTACCACTTTTCTGCATATAGACACAGAGGTCAGATTTCAGCGGCTGTAATTGTAGTTCCTTTAATTTTTCGTCCAACTTCTTGTACCACTGTCGACCGGACTGTTTCAAACCGTAAAGCGCTTTTTGTATTAAGCACACTTTATCTTCGCCATACGTATCTAATTCGTCTTTGTCCAATATTTCGTTGGTATTCGCATATATATTTTTTCTTCAATATCGCCGTTTAAATAGGCGGTGACAATTAGTGCACTTACAGTCCCAGTTCAACTGATAGCGCCATTAACAGACGAATTGATCCAATTCTCGCGACGGGAGCAAATGTTTCGTTGAAATCAACACCTGGTATTTGAGTAAACCCTTTTGCTACAAGCCTAGCCTTGTGTCGTTCGATAGAGCCATCAGCCTTGTACTTCGTGCGCAGGACCCATTTAGATTAGATGATCTTCTTAGCTTTAGGGCGATTGACTATCTTCCAAGTTTTGTTTTTCTTCAATGCGGCGTATTCACTTTTCATTGCTTTACGCCATTCGTCTGCCTCTGGGCTGGATAAAGCTTCTGTGGTGGTTTTATGATCGTTTTGTTCAATCAAACCATCCACATTGTAGTCAAAATCAACTGGCTCTTCTGGTAAATTTATATTTAATGGCAGCATATTAAATAACTTACGTGGTCTTACTCTTTTTCCGGTGAGAATCTTCTTAGGCCTCCCTGGTCCGCGCTTCGTAGTTATTGGTGTGGCGTACTTTTCTGGTTCGTTGATGTCTTCTGTTGGAGTAGTGTTCTCTTCTTCTTGTTCTTTATCGCTAACTTCGACATCGCTTATTTCGTTATTGTTGATTTCTTTGCGGATTGTTTCTGTTTGATTTTCTTTTCAATATCTAAATTCACATACCAATCTGCATTGTCTTGAAATATTCGTTTGTACCGTTTTCACGCTTAAACGGCTGAACCGATTTACTTCAAACTTGGAACATATAACGAGATGGGTTTGGAAGGAATGATAGGCTATACGAAATCTGCTACGCCCACATATTACGCCCAGAAGTAGTCAAATTAAGTCAACAAAAACGATTATTTCACTAATAAAATTCCAAAAAATCTCAAATTTGGAATTTGAGTTGGTATGGTCACTGTCGACAACTCCACGAAAAGTGGGCGTGGTTGGATCAATTTAACGCCCACTGCCGTAACATCGGAACGCGATGGTCTACAATGATACAACTTGGTATGTAGGTGTATGGTGACAAAATTCATCACCTCACAATAAATGGGCGTGGTGGGATTAATTTAACGCCCACCGCGATATCTCATGAACGTGATGATAAAATTTTATATAGAAGTGTATGATGATGAAATATACTGCAATTAAATAAATTAAAACCCATTGGGGGTACTATGACACACCTTTTTACATAAATTTCAAAATCATACATAATTTACCTTTTAACTATTTTTCAGCAGTACTTTAACTTTTCAGTACTTTTTACTCAAGTATTACTTAATATTAACCGTATCGTGTGAAAATTCTACCATTTATGAATCATTGTTAATAAAACTATATTACTGCCTGAAAGTATACTATAAATGTTACTTTTTATTTTTTTTTTATATAAAAACTCTATGCTCGATAAAAACTGCTTACATAGCATAAGTCAGGAACTTGACATTGAAAATTAAAAACTACTTATATACATGCATACGAGTATGTTAACTTCTTTCGCTAGCACTTTTTACTAATTAGTGCTGCAGAACTTTTTAGAATTTAATTCGATTACTTTATCATTTTATCCACTAATATACATAAAATTTATTTCATATATGTTATTATTAACTATTATTTTATTTTTCCACACATGATGTTTACAGCATTACCACATAATGTGTAATTGCTGTAATTTAAAAAATCGTTCTAATTCTAAATGCATGTTTTTAAGCAATTTGTTTTCATATTGTTTTTAAACATCTCATAATTTTAAATTTTGAATTAATTTTAATCACCGTCCCTTTATCGACAATACTTCGTCTCATAATTTTTCCTAATTATAAATCGCGTCCGTTTGGTTTTTCTGACCATCAGTTAGTTCATGATATAGTTTTAATGTTATGAATTTTTTTAAGTTTTGACTTAATTTGTATCACCGTCGTGACAGGTCCCTTTATCGACACTACGTGATATGGGCCTGTCCAAAGGAAGGACAGCTAGTATATGAATAATTCCAAATGAACGGCCTTTGAATTGATCTTACCTTGCCAATATTTGGTGAATTTGTTGAAAATTTATTCGACTTATTTCAAAATAAATAAATCAAACCACGCTAATTTTTGGTGAAGATGTCAACAGTGAACATACAAACTTAGATACCAAATTTCAGATTTTTAGGAGTATTGTAAGCAAAATAATCTAATATCTTTACTTAATTTCACTGATTGTGGATGTTTTAGTTGAGCGTGGCAAATTTTCTTTAGCCCAAAACCATTTTTTGCAAATCAGTATTTAATTTAGAATTATGATAATATAAAAGTTATTTGAAGACGTCAACATCCTCCCGAGCGTTGAACGATTACGATCCACTTTCATGTTGGTACACGGTAACCTGTGAAAGATTTGGTTCCTTCGGCAATCTGATCTGGATATCGTCATTGGTTGGTTGGGGCTGGTATGCCTTATGAGCCGTGTAATGTCTCCAGTACACAATGATAGCGATGCAGAATGCGGTTGCCAGGCAGATGTATCCAAGAATAAAGTGATGAATGTCATGCGGCCTAAGTTAAAGATCAACTTGTAATATTGATAGCTGTTACTTTTTCGTATGTAGCTCTTCTTGTTGTAAGACATATGTTGCTGAAAATGACTCAACAGAAGGTTCGGATGATACAATGAAATCACTTATATTGATTGATGGAGTGTACGATCTTCTGTTAGTGCTTTCTAGAGAGTTGTAGCCTTGATTTATAAGATGTGGTTGCCTGATGACGCAACTGTTGCCCAATTTTATTAGGCCAGTGTGTTATAGTTTAAGCTCTTCGAAATGAGTTCCACATACTGCACTGATGGTTAGTTCATTAGGAACAGAAAAGAACCATGTATTTGGGTCGTGAAGTTGAATCCAGTGCTTGGTTCAAATAGTTATATTCTGTCACCATACAGTCTCCTATTTCGACTTCACTGAGCGGATAGTAGTTATCGCTATGTATATTGATCATAAAAAAAAAGGCTGGTCGGATTTTGTACAATGTACCATTGGATAACCATGGTGTTTCAACATTTTGTAGTCTTTAATAGCAACTAATGGAAGTTTGATTTTGAATGTAACGTAATTTGCCGTGAGTCTTCCTTGTATTGTCATTAAATTGTAATACTTCAACAATTCCATTAAAGTTTTTGGATATTTGAGACATTTGCCTTGATGTTCAGCAGCTCACCTTGCAATTGTTGCGGTAAGATAAGTTCAGGGCAAATTTTTTTAGAGATGAGAGTCGGTTAACATGTCTAACAACGAATCCTGTAAGTGTTGAAAATGTGCTAGCTGGAGTGTGGCCTGAATAGCTGTTTCATTGAAGATTTGTGCAGCCCCTTCCTTGTCGAGCTGTTGATGAATGCTAGGAATATTTTGGGTCACTCTATTTAGTCATTTTTCGGTTTTTTGAAAAGATTCCTTAATTTTCTGCTGACTTCTCTTCATGGTGTTTATATTACTATCCAAAAATGAGTTTTTTGCGAATTTGAGATATCAGAAGATTTTCGTTTGCCAAAGAGCCGAGAGCTGCTTCCTCTGCATATTCCAAGTATAAGGCTCCGAACAAAGAATGAGCAACGTTGCCAACAACTGCTCATGAATCATGAGTGGCAATAAGAAGTAGATTGTTTGAGTTGATCTCATTTACTAAGCGTTCGATTGGCTTGACTGTTGTGGAGCAATGAGAAGATGAATAAGCTGCTTCACATTATTTGTTAAGGAGGTTTCCGTTAACAATTTATATTTCCTTCCAATACGCGAGCATTTCGATATAGGTTATTACTGTCCATTTACTGGTGATAACTTCTGCAATACCAAGGTTTTCAAACTATATGCCTGGATTGGTGTCGAATAAGCAAATAAGCAGGGCGGCATAAATATACAAACTAGCAGTATAGTGACTAGAGATGATCTTGTTTGATCTCCTCCGAAAGGCGATTGTTAGATTTTGTTAGATTTTGTGATAGAATGAAACAAAAATCGGCAGAGAATAAATGGAATCGAAACCAATTTTAAGATATTAATGTGAATGTGCATGTGAGCGGTAAGTGCATTTTTATTAAACAACTACTTTTTTTTTATTATAAACTTGATTAATATTTTCGAAATGGATGATTTTTTTAATGCTTTTTAACAGATAATATCCAGTCAATCCAACAAATAATACAAATGCAAATATTATTATTATTAGAGGCTAGGAAGCACTGCGACCAACAAGATCTCTTGGCATGGCCTACATTTTTAACCCCATAGGCTTTTAATAAATTTTAGCACTAATTGGGGATTGTTGTTCCAAAGTTTATATGGATTGTTGATATTCTTATATCGTGGGGAAGATCCTGCTTCTTCAAGGGTCTGAAGTTAGAAACTTTTCACACGCGAATTAAAAAATTAATTCAACCTTTTATATTTTAAAATCTTTACTTTTATTAATATTTAAAAATTGAACATTAAACTTTACCACTCAAACGAACTTAATAGACTAAAATTCCTATCCAAACAAAAATCTAAAGAAATCTACCAATCTTTGGCAACGCCCAGCGGTTAGGGTTTACTCTTTGTAACCCGCTCCTAACCTAGGCCAATAAAAACCAAAAGCTTGACCGAGAATCGATCGCGGTTTCCACATTGGTTGACCTAAATCTCTTTATATTTAATTATTCATTGTAATCATAACATAATTGTTTACAAAAAATTTACAATTTCCGCATTGCTTGCAATTTTTTGAGTTCATCGCACTTGACAACAATTACAATCCGCTTCACGCGAATAAGCCTGTTTACGCCAAACGTCGTAAATGTTATTTTTTCTCTTTACAAATTTGAAATTGTATATATTTTTTATGTATATTTACAGTTGGCACTTCGGCCACTGTAAATATCAATATTTCTTAAATTTGTTGTTATTATTTAATTACGGCTTTTGTTTTGCCGCTTGATTTAGAGATCAGACTCTTATCGGAACCGCAAAGGTAACAACACCTGGAAATAAAGCTGCTCTTATTATAACGTTTTAAACATTGGTTTTTGTTTTTTCCTTATTTTTTCTAATTTGGAACTTCCTGCGCCGGTGCCCCCCTCGAGCTGTGGCTTCTTGTTTTGTTTTGGATGTTTTGGAGATCCACCCAAGCCAACGCATTTTTATTGGTCCTTCGAACCGGATCAGTGCAAAGAAGATCGCCATTTTCAAGAAGACTAAATACAAATTTGGAGCCCCACTTTTATTTGGATTATTGAAATTTTGAAGTTTGAAGCTGAAATATATAAGGTGCGTTACATTTTTATTTTGTGACTGATTAGTGCGGTGAGATTTCATAATCTTTAAAGTTCAAAACTTGTTTTGCCAATTTTTCACTTTGCGCCCAATTTATATATATATTTTGGCACACAGAAGCCTTTCGTTTTTACTGCCTTTACTTTCGGACAGTGTTCGCGGTGTTTTTTTTTTGTTTGCCATTTTGTGAAATCAAAGCCTTTTGATCGCTTTTTGCCGCACATTCGTTTTTAGCAAACCCACCCCTATTTTATTCAACAACAAAAGTTTTCCCGCGAAAATTTCTTTATTTTCTTCGGTAAGTTGTGGTTAATTTTCGCTAAAAATTAACCCAATTTATATTTAAAATAAAGCCCGATTAGCAATCGGAAAAGTGCATAAATTAAAATAAAAAGAAAAAGAACAACGAAACGCACACACACAGCAGCATCCTTGGACGGACATTCCTGCATTTTGGAACAACTGAAGACGAGTCACAGCAGAACAGAAGATCCTAAGAAGAAGCAAAAAAACAACAAACACACTTTTTTTTTTTTTATACTATTGTAATTTTTATTGTATTTATAAATTGTATTTTAAAAATAATTAATAATTGTTTTGCAGGCGTTTTTATTTTTTTTAATTTCTTTTTGATCACGTTCTTTATCAGCTGTGTATTGTCTGCATAAAGAGTTGCCACCCAAACAGAAATATTTTTATAGAATTAAAAGGGATATTTATTTGAGATATTTTTAAAGGTGCCGCCAATTACAAAAATTTATTTAAATTTTTTTTTTGCCGTTTTGAATAAAAATTTGTAGTTGTATTTCATAAAATCGAAATAATATCTCATAATTGAGGAAAATTTTATACTTTATCGTTCATTTAAGAATTTCCCTTTTTTCTGAATAATTGTTTTGCAAGTTTAATTTGAAATTTTTGTTTTTCATTTGAATAAAAACAAAATGGCGGCATTAGAAAACTTTGAAAGCGCTTCAGAAGCAATTATTGAATTTGAAGAGCAGTTTAATCTTGTAGCTCAAGCCGACCATTCTGTTTTTACTTTAGAACTTCAAAAAGAAGAATTAACCGAACTTTGGGTTAATTGTAAAACATTTTTTAAGGTGTATCTGCATGAAGCTAAGGCCTTACCGATGGCAGATAGAGCAGATGAAGTAGCAAGAGTGAAGTCTGTGTATCAAAATTGTTACACGGCTTACATCGCATGTGCTGGAATGATGGGAGAGTACTCAACCTTAGTAAGGACCATCGATGCGCATCAAGAACCAGCACGCACTCCTCCATCTAGCAGCTCGACGGTCAGAATGGACGGTTTGGCGCCCAGATCAACTCCCTCATCTAATATTCGGTCCGATAATCATGCAGAAATCGCGACAACTCCTCTTCAGCAAGTACCCCCTGTATTCCAAGAACATAGGTTCACTCCAGCACCTCCGATCGTTCATGCTACTTCATCATCTCAATCTTCGGCGAATTTGGCTATGGGTTCATGCCACGATTTTGGCATTCGTGTACCTCCATGCGATACAGAAATTTTCTACGGAGATTATCTCTCATGGCCCACCTTTCGAGACATGTTTACGGCTATTTATATTGTAAATGCTCGATTATCTCCTGTCGAAAAACTGTATCATTTGAATCAGAAGACAAGGGGTGAAGCGAAAGACATTGTAAGCAAATCTCCGCTTACGAATGAAGGTTTTGCATCGGCCTGGCAAAATTTATCGGATCGATTTGAAAATAAGCGTATCCTGGTAAATAGCCAGCTTAAAATTCTTTTTAGCCTTCAGTCTATTTCGGTTGAATCTGGTAGTCACATTAAAAAGTTACAACGAGATATCAACAACTGTATTGCGGCGTTAAAAATGCATAGCATCGATATAGGAAACTGGGATGCTATTTTAGTATTTCTTTGTTCTACCCGGTTACCTGGTGCTACTCTAGCGTTGTGGGAGCAGTCTATTGAGATGAGTTCGGAAATTCCTAAATGGTCCATCATGGACTCGTTTCTGACTCGTCGATTCAGGACATTAGAAACAGTGTTAGATCTGCAAGGAGTATCAACTTCTAAACCAGCAGTGAAAAAGACATCTGTTTCCAAGTCGTTCAATTCGTCGAATAAGAATGTGAACACTTATCAAACAAACATTTCTAATTTCGATTGTCGGCTTTGCTCTTCCAAACAACACTCTTTAAAGTCGTGCCCCAAATTTTCGAATATGAAACCGGTTGATCGTTTTTGGCAAGTCAAAAAATTAAAACTTTGTTTGAATTGTCTTGCCCATTCTCATTTATTGAAAGACTCTTATCGGAACCGCAAAGGTAACAACACCTGGAAATAAAGCTGCTCTTTTTATAACGTTTAAAACATTGTTTTTTTGTTTTTTCCTTATTTTTTCTAAATTGGAACTTCCTGCGCCGGTGCCCCCCTCGAGCTGTGGTTTCTTGTTTTGTTTTGGATGTTTTGGAGATCCACCGCATTTTTAAAGCCAATATACAACATTCCTCACCCCCCTAAAAGAAATATTGAAATGATTTCCAACTAGTCTCTTTCTAGATTTATATTTTTTTTTGCAGTCAAACGTTAAAACAGATTTATTAAATATGGCACTAACCCGCCTAGCATTGTTTATTGTTAATGCCAGCGGATTAACTCATTACCATGTTGCAACTATAGTTTTTCTTTCGTCAATGCTGTGAATCAATGCTCAATCATGACCTCTCAAATTGGTGATGAACAGTGATCAGATGGAACTCTTCTTCTTGTAGACATCAGTAGTAAATCTTGCTCTTGTGCTGGTTGTTGATGATTAACGTTAACAACCTTCTAGCGTCGTATCGTTCTCTTGCACAGGTTGATGAATACTAGTGTGAACAACCTTAGCGCTTTGGTGGCTGCTCGAAGACTCTTCCTATGGCGACACAATCGTAGGTATCAGTGTAACTTAGATTCTGAACTCGTACATTCTCGATGAAACGCCCCTAAAACTACGTATATTAATGGTAAGTGTGTTACTTCTAGGCGAAAATTCTGCTGTTATCGTGCGTATTGGTAAGAACGCTCTCATGCATCTTCATGCGTGAAAGTGCGAATTGGGTGGCAATATAGTTCATTCGACAAACGATCACTGGCACTCAAACGGGATTACTGTGTCTTCTGAATTGTCTTCGCAATGTTGTTTACTTTACGTCGTCTTGGTTCTTATTTATCGTTATCCTTAGTAGTCGTCCAACGTCGATTCACAAGCTGGGAACCGGACGAATCATGCCAAAATAGTTCTAAATAAGTCAAAATATACGATATAAATTATAGTATTGTAGTTTTTAGAGGGTTATGAATAAATATCCAAGACAGAACGTGTTTTTCGTAGAACGAGTTTATTATAAGTGAAGAAAATATTAGAACATGATATACTAGATCATTAAAAAGTAATATTTCTACTTTACAAAGTAAATAAAGTATTACATTTGATTATATTCAACACTTCCCCTCAAATGAAATATTTTATTGTTGTTTCATATTATATTTTAGCCATGCCAAGTTGCTGAATACAGTTGCAGTGTTTTGGGGCTGATAATCCTTTTGTTAAAACATCAGCCGGCATTTGGTCTGTTGGTATATACTTACGGTTTCACGTACAAAATGACGTGTTTTGAGCGGTTGTGAAATACAGGATTCTTACTCAGCAGACCGGCGCCCTGGTTGTCATTGAAAATTGCTGTTGCCTGCTTCTGTCCTAAAATCTCGGCCATGAAACGTCTCAGATGTATAGCTTCCTTTGTAGATTCAGAAAGAGCCATATACTCTGCTTCGATGCTTGACATTGCGACAGTTCGTTGTTTGCGAGACTCCCAGCTAATAGCTGCATTTGCTATATTAAAAACTTAACCAGTGTAAGATCTTCTATCATCGATATTTGCTCCCCAGTCTGCGCCTGCGTATCCAACAAGTGCTTGTCCAGATTTTCGATATACTAAACCAACATTTTGGGTTCCCTTTAGATAGCGCAAAACTCTTTTTGCTGCAACCCAATGCTGATTTCCATAGTTTGTGTTATATTGACTTAAAACACTTACCGCGTGTGCGATGTCTGGTCTTGTTGAAACAGCTAAATACATCAGCGAACCAATAAGATTTTGGTATGGTAATTTTTCAGCTGCTCTCTTCTCTTCCTCGGTTGTTGGTCTCATTTCCTTTGATAATTTTTTGTTTGTATTCATTGGAGTTGTAACGGTTTTACAATCTTCCATATTAAACCGACTTAGAACTTTTCTTACATATTTTTCTTGTGACATAGTGATTTCATTATGTCCCTTATTCTGTTTAAAATCGATTCCAAGACAAAAATTCAGCAGACCCAAATCTTTTATTTCAAAAGAATCTGCTAGTTCGACCTTCAGTTGGTACCACTTCGCTTGACTGTTTGTTGCAACAATCAGATCATCAACGTAAATTTCTATAATTATGATCTGATTACCACTTTTCTGCATATAGACACAGAGGTCAGATTTCAGCGGCTGTAATTGTAGTTCCTTTAATTTTTCGTCCAACTTCTTGTACCACTGTCGACCGGACTGTTTCAAACCGTAAAGCGCTTTTTGTATTAAGCACACTTTATCTTCGCCATACGTATCTAATTCGTCTTTGTCCAATATTTCGTTGGTATTCGCATATATATTTTTTCTTCAATATCGCCGTTTAAATAGGCGGTGACAATTAGTGCACTTACAGTCGCAGTTCAACTGATAGCGCCATTAACAGACGAATTGATCCAATTCTCGCGACGCGTTTAAAACATTGTTTTTTCCTTATTTTTTCTAAATTGGAACTTCCTGCGCCGGTGCCCCCCTCGAGCTGTGGTTTCTTGTTTTGTTTTGGATGTTTTGGAGATCCACCGCATTTTTAAAGCCAATATACAACATTCCTCACCCCCCTAAAAGAAATATTGAAATGATTTCCAACTAGTCTCTTTCTAGATTTATATTTTTTTTTGCAGTCAAACGTTAAAACAGATTTATTAAATATGGCACTAACCCGCCTAGCATTGTTTATTGTTAATGCCAGCGGATTAACTCATTACCATGTTGCAACTATAGTTTTTCTTTCGTCAATGCTGTGAATCAATGCTCAATCATGACCTCTCAAATTGGTGATGAACAGTGATCAGATGGAACTCTTCTTCTTGTAGACATCAGTAGTAAATCTTGCTCTTGTGCTGGTTGTTGATGATTAACGTTAACAACCTTCTAGCGTCGTATCGTTCTCTTGCACAGGTTGATGAATACTAGTGTGAACAACCTTAGCGCTTTGGTGGCTGCTCGAAGACTCTTCCTATGGCGACACAATCGTAGGTATCAGTGTAACTTAGATTCTGAACTCGTACATTCTCGATGAAACGCCCCTAAAACTACGTATATTAATGGTAAGTGTGTTACTTCTAGGCGAAAATTCTGCTGTTATCGTGCGTATTGGTAAGAACGCTCTCATGCATCTTCATGCGTGAAAGTGCGAATTGGGTGGCAATATAGTTCATTCGACAAACGATCACTGGCACTCAAACGGGATTACTGTGTCTTCTGAATTGTCTTCGCAATGTTGTTTACTTTACGTCGTCTTGGTTCTTATTTATCGTTATCCTTAGTAGTCGTCCAACGTCGATTCACAAGCTGGGAACCGGACGAATCATGCCAAAATAGTTCTAAATAAGTCAAAATATACGATATAAATTATAGTATTGTAGTTTTTAGAGGGTTATGAATAAATATCCAAGACAGAACGTGTTTTTCGTAGAACGAGTTTATTATAAGTGAAGAAAATATTAGAACATGATATACTAGATCATTAAAAAGTAATATTTCTACTTTACAAAGTAAATAAAGTATTACATTTGATTATATTCAACACTTCCCCTCAAATGAAATATTTTATTGTTGTTTCATATTATATTTTAGCCATGCCAAGTTGCTGAATACAGTTGCAGTGTTTTGGGGCTGATAATCCTTTTGTTAAAACATCAGCCGGCATTTGGTCTGTTGGTATATACTTACGGTTTCACGTACAAAATGACGTGTTTTGAGCGGTTGTGAAATACAGGATTCTTACTCAGCAGACCGGCGCCCTGGTTGTCATTGAAAATTGCTGTTGCCTGCTTCTGTCCTAAAATCTCGGCCATGAAACGTCTCAGATGTATAGCTTCCTTTGTAGATTCAGAAAGAGCCATATACTCTGCTTCGATGCTTGACATTGCGACAGTTCGTTGTTTGCGAGACTCCCAGCTAATAGCTGCATTTGCTATATTAAAAACTTAACCAGTGTAAGATCTTCTATCATCGATATTTGCTCCCCAGTCTGCGCCTGCGTATCCAACAAGTGCTTGTCCAGATTTTCGATATACTAAACCAACATTTTGGGTTCCCTTTAGATAGCGCAAAACTCTTTTTGCTGCAACCCAATGCTGATTTCCATAGTTTGTGTTATATTGACTTAAAATACTTACCGCGTGTGCGATGTCTGGTCTTGTTGAAACAGCTAAATACATCAGCGAACCAATAAGATTTTGGTATGGTAATTTTTCAGCTGCTCTCTTCTCTTCCTCGGTTGTTGGTCTCATTTCCTTTGATAATTTTTTGTTTGTATTCATTGGAGTTGTAACGGTTTTACAATCTTCCATATTAAACCGACTTAGAACTTTTCTTACATATTTTTCTTGTGACATAGTGATTTCATTATGTCCCTTATTCTGTTTAAAATCGATTCCAAGACAAAAATTCAGCAGACCCAAATCTTTTATTTCAAAAGAATCTGCTAGTTCGACCTTCAGTTGGTACCACTTCGCTTGACTGTTTGTTGCAACAATCAGATCATCAACGTAAATTGCTATAATTATGATCTGATTACCACTTTTCTGCATATAGACACAGAGGTCAGATTTCAGCGGCTGTAATTGTAGTTCCTTTAATTTTTCGTCCAACTTCTTGTACCACTGTCGACCGGACTGTTTCAAACCGTAAAGCGCTTTTTGTATTAAGCACACTTTATCTTCGCCATACGTATCTAATTCGTCTTTGTCCAATATTTCGTTGGTATTCGCATATATATTTTTTCTTCAATATCGCCGTTTAAATAGGCGGTGACAATTAGTGCACTTACAGTCCCAGTTCAACTGATAGCGCCATTAACAGACGAATTGATCCAATTCTCGCGACGGGAGCAAATGTTTCGTTGAAATCAACACCTGGTATTTGAGTAAACCCTTTTGCTACAAGCCTAGCCTTGTGTCGTTCGATAGAGCCATCAGCCTTGTACTTCGTGCGCAGGACCCATTTAGATTAGATGATCTTCTTAGCTTTAGGGCGATTGACTATCTTCCAAGTTTTGTTTTTCTTCAATGCGGCGTATTCACTTTTCATTGCTTTACGCCATTCGTCTGCCTCTGGGCTGGATAAAGCTTCTGTGGTGGTTTTATGATCGTTTTGTTCAATCAAACCATCCACATTGTAGTCAAAATCAACTGGCTCTTCTGGTAAATTTATATTTAATGGCAGCATATTAAATAACTTACGTGGTCTTACTCTTTTTCCGGTGAGAATCTTCTTAGGCCTCCCTGGTCCGCGCTTCGTAGTTATTGGAGTGGCGTACTTTTCTGGTTCGTTGATGTCTTCTGTTGGAGTAGTGTACTCTTCTTCTTGTTCTTTATCGCTAACTTCGACATCGCTTATTTCGTTATTGTTGATTTCTTTGCGGATTGTTTCTGTTTGATTTTCTTTTCAATATCTAAATTCACATACCAATCTGCATTGTCTTGAAATATTCGTTTGTACCGTTTTCACGCTTAAACGGCTGAACCGATTTACTTCAAACATGGAACATATAACGAGATGGGTTTGGAAGGAATGATAGGCTATACGAAATCTGCTACGCCCACATATTACGCCCAGAAGTAGTCAAATTAAGTCAACAAAAACGATTATTTCACTAATAAAATTCCAAAAAATCTCAAATTTGGAATTTGAGTTGGTATGGTCACTGTCGACAACTCCACGAAAAGTGGGCGTGGTTGGATCAATTTAACGCCCACTGCCGTAACATCGGAACGCGATGGTCTACAATGATACAACTTGGTATGTAGGTGTATGGTGACAAAATTCATCACCTCACAATAAATGGGCGTGGTGGGATTAATTTAACGCCCACCGCGATATCTCATGAACGTGATGATAAAATTTTATATAGAAGTGTATGATGATGAAATCTACTGCAATTAAATAAATTAAAACCCATTGGGGGTACTATGACACACCTTTTTACATAAATTTCAAAATCATACATAATTTACCTTTTAACTATTTTTCAGCAGTACTTTAACTTTTCAGTACTTTTTACTCAAGTATTACTTAATATTAACCGTATCGTGTGAAAATTCTACCATTTATGAATCATTGTTAATAAAACTATATTACTGCCTGAAAGTATACTATAAATGTTACTTTTTTATTTTTTTTTTTTTATAAAAACTCTATGCTCGATAAAAACTGCTTATATAGCATAAGTCATGAACTTGACATTGAAAATTAAAAACTACATATCTACATGCATACGAGTATGTTAACTTCTTTCGCTAGCTCTTTTTACTAATTAGTGCTGCAGAACTTTTTAGAATTTAATTCGATTACTTTATCATTTTATGCACTAATATATTTAAAATTTATTTCATATATGTTATTATTAACTATTATTTTATTTTTCCACACATGATGTTTACAGCATTACCACATAATGTGTAATTGCTGTAATTTAAAAAATCGTTCTAATTCTAAATGCATGTTTTTAAGCAATTTGTTTTCATATTGTTTTTAAACATCTCATAATTTTAAATTTTGAATTAATTTTAATCACCGTCCCTTTATCGACAATACTTCGTCTCATAATTTTTCCTAATTATAAATCGCCTCCGTTTGGTTTTTCTGACCATCAGTTAGTTCATGATATAGTTTTAATGTTATGAATTTTTTTAAGTTTTGACTTAATTTGTATCACCGTCGTGACAGGTCCCTTTATCGACACTACGTGATATGGGCCTGTCCAAAGGAAGGACAGCTAGTATATGAATAATTCCAAATGAACGGCCTTTGAATTGATCTTACCTTGCCAATATTTGGTGAATTTGTTGAAAATTTATTCGACTTATTTCAAAATAAATAAATCAAACCACGCTAATTTTTGGTGAAGATGTCAACAGTGAACATACAAACTTAGATACCAAATTTCAGATTTTTAGGAGTATTGTAAGCAAAATAATCTAATATCTTTACTTAATTTCACTGATTGTGGATGTTTTAGTTGAGCGTGGCAAATTTTCTTTAGCCCAAAACCATTTTTTGCAAATCAGTATTTAATTTAGAATTATGATAATATAAAAGTTATTTGAAGACGTCAACATCCTCCCGAGCGTTGAACGATTACGATCCACTTTCATGTTGGTACACGGTAACCTGTGAAAGATTTGGTTCCTTCGGCAATCTGATCTGGATATCGTCATTGGTTGGTTGGGGCTGGTATGCCTTATGAGCCGTGTAATGTCTCCAGTATACAATGATAGCGATGCAGAATGCGGTTGCCAGGCAGATGTATCCAAGAATAAAGTGATGAATGTCATGCGGCCTAAGTTAAAGATCAACTTGTAATATTGATAGCTGTTACTTTTTCGTATGTAGCTCTTCTTGTTGTAAGACATATGTTGCTGAAAATGACTCAACAGAAGGTTCGGATGATA
This sequence comes from Suillia variegata, assembly GCA_949127995.1. Classification (NCBI taxonomy): domain Eukaryota; kingdom Metazoa; phylum Arthropoda; class Insecta; order Diptera; family Heleomyzidae; genus Suillia; species Suillia variegata. The sequence goes on from OX421842.1 coordinate 31,884,381, forward strand.
CAATGAAATCACTTATATTGATTGATGGAGTGTACGATCTTCTGTTAGTGCTTTCTAGAGAGTTGTAGCCTTGATTTATAAGATGTGGTTGCCTGATGACGCAACTGTTGCCCAATTTTATTAGGCCAGTGTGTTATAGTTTAAGCTCTTCGAAATGAGTTCCACATACTGCACTGATGGTTAGTTCATTAGGAACAGAAAAGAACCATGTATTTGGGTCGTGAAGTTGAATCCAGTGCTTGGTTCAATTGTGCTTTTGCTAGTTGTAGTTTTGTGGTTGATAATGTTCAATTCACATTCTCATTTGATCCTGATTTGTATAGTGGATGTTTTAGCTGGCATAAATAGTTATATTCTGTCACCATACAGTCTCCTATTTCGACTTCACTGAGCGGATAGTAGTTATCGCTATGTATATTGATCATAAAAAAAAAAGGCTGGTCGGATTTTGTACAATGTACCATTGGATAACCATGGTGTTTCAACATTTTGTAGTCTTTAATAGCAACTAATGGAAGTTTGATTTTGAATGTAACGTAATTTGCCGTGAGTCTTCCTTGTATTGTCATTAAATTGTAATACTTCAACAATTCCATTAAAGTTTTTGGATATTTGAGACATTTGCCTTGATGTTCAGCAGCTCACCTTGCAATTGTTGCGGTAAGATAAGTTCAGGGCAAATTTTTTTAGAGATGAGAGTCGGTTAACATGTCTAACAACGAATCCTGTAAGTGTTGAAAATGTGCTAGCTGGAGTGTGGCCTGAATAGCTGTTTCATTGAAGATTTGTGCAGCCCCTTCCTTGTCGAGCTGTTGATGAATGCTAGGAATATTTTGGGTCACTCTATTTAGTCATTTTTCGGTTTTTTGAAAAGATTCCTTAATTTTCTCTTCATGGTGTTTATATTACTATCCAAAAATGAGTTTTTTGCGAATTTGAGATATCAGAAGATTTTCGTTTGCCAAAGAGCCGAGAGCTGCTTCCTCTGCATATTCCAAGTATAAGGCTCCGAACAAAGAATGAGCAACGTTGCCAACAACTGCTCATGAATCATGAGTGGCAATAAGAAGTAGATTGTTTGAGTTGATCTCATTTACTAAGCGTTCGATTGGCTTGATTGTTGTGGAGCAATGAGAAGATGAATAAGCTGCTTCACATTATTTGTTAAGGAGGTTTCCGTTAACAATTTATATTTCCTTCCAATACGCGAGCATTTCGATATAGGTTATTACTGTCCATTTACTGGTGATAACTTCTGCAATACCAAGGTTTTCAAACTATATGCCTGGATTGGTGTCGAATAAGCAAATAAGCAGGGCGGCATAAATATACAAACTAGCAGTATAGTGACTAGAGATGATCTTGTTTGATCTCCTCCGAAAGGCGATTGTTAGATTTTGTTAGATTTTGTGATAGAATGAAACAAAAATCGGCAGAGAATAAATGGAATCGAAACCAATTTTAAGATATTAATGTGAATGTGCATGTGAGCGGTAAGTGCATTTTTATTAAACAACTACTTTTTTTTTATTATAAACTTGATTAATATTTTCGAAATGGATGATTTTTTTAATGCTTTTTAACAGATAATATCCAGTCAATCCAACAAATAATACAAATGCAAATATTATTATTATTAGAGGCTAGGAAGCACTGCGACCAACAAGATCTCTTGGCATGGCCTACATTTTTAACCCCATAGGCTTTTAATAAATTTTAGCACTAATTGGGGATTGTTGTTCCAAAGTTTATATGGATTGTTGATATTCTTATATCGTGGGGAAGATCCTGCTTCTTCAAGGGTCTGAAGTGAGAAACTTTTCACACGCGAATTAAAAAATTAATTCAACCTTTTATATTTTAAAATCTTTACTTTTATTAATATTTAAAAATTGAACATTAAACTTTACCACTCAAACGAACTTAATAGACTAAAATTCCTATCCAAACAAAAATCTAAAGAAATCTACCAATCTTTGGCAACGCCCAGCGGTTAGGGTTTACTCTTTGTAACCCGCTCCTAACCTAGGCCAATAAAAACCAAAAGCTTGACCGAGAATCGATCGCGGTTTCCACATTGGTTGACCTAATTCTTCATATTTAATTATTCATTGTAATCATAACATAATTGTTTACAAAAAATTTACAATTTCCGCATTGCTTGCAATTTTTTGAGTTCATCGCACTTGACAACAATTACAATCCGCTTCACACGAATAAGCCAATATACAACATTCCTCACCCCCCTAAAAGAAATATTGAAATGATTTCCAACTAGTCTCTTTCTAGATTTATATTTTTTTTTGCAGTCAAACGTTAAAACAGATTTATTAAATATGGCACTAACCCGCCTAGCATTGTTTATTGTTAATGCCAGCGGATTAACTCATTACCATGTTGCAACTATAGTTTTTCTTTATTATAATATTTTTTAATTGTTTCTTTATAAAATATATTTTTGTTTATTTTCTTCTCTTTTCTTTTTTTATTTTTGTAGTAGTAGTATAGTAGTATAAGTGGCGAGAAAACTAGTGGAACTCCACCAGTACAAGTAGCATAATTAATGCCGTTTTGTTACCACGATCACCTGAAGGGGCGGGGAGGGATCAATGCTGGAGCCATCCTGAATTGTTGAGGAATTTTAAAATGTTCATTAGTGGGTAGTCAGATAAGATTTCTAATAAGGTTGGAAAGGCGGAGTGGAGTGTACGACGCCTGACTCTTGCTAAAGCCGGGCAGTCGCAGATGAAGTGACTCAGTGTCACTGGTTCACTGGTGTTTTTGCAGCTACGACAGTGGACATTATAGGGAATTCCCAATCTGCGGGCATGTTCACCAATAGGCCAGTGTCCAGTGAAGATGAATGTGATCCGCGCGATGTCTCGACGCCTCAAGTTAATGAGTTCAAGGGATCTTGAAAGGTTGTAGTTCGGCCAAGTTTTTTTGGATACAACGCATCCTGCGGTGTTTTTCCATATAGACTTGGCTTTATTGAGAAAAAAATTGCAGAATTCAGATTTAACCTTGCCTATAGGTACCGGAACCGGAACAGCCAGATCCAGCGCCGATGCAGAGCCCTTCCTGGCCAGGTCATCGGCCACTTCATTTCCTACTATGCTCCTATGTCCTGGAACCCAGATTAGGTTTATTCTATGTCTGTGACCGAGAAGATCTAGTTCATTCCTGCCTTGAAGAACTAATTTTGATGTTATAACATTAGAGGATAATGATTTAATAGCTGCCTGACTGTCAGAGAATATGGCTATGTTCTTTTTACGAGTTAGTTTGCTACTAATAATGCTACAAGCTTCTAAGATAGCTATCAATTCAGCTTGAAACACACTGGCCTCATCAGGAAGTCTAAGAGATCTAGAGATACCAAGGTGTTTACAGAAAACACATACGCCAACTCCACAACTCATCTTGGAGCCATCCGTAAAAATGGCAACGCCGAATTTGTCGATTACATTATTAGATGACCATTCTTCTCTGGATGGAAATCTGTGTAAAAAGTTCTTGTTAAGAACTATTTTCGGTGAAATGTAGTCAGTCGTTACAGGTACTACCTCTTTAGGTAGTGTACCTAAAATTCTGCTGTGGCCGTATGTTCTAGCTTGCCAACACCCTACTTCATTGAGTCTTGCTGCAGTGCATGCGGCTACATATTTGATGTGAAGATCAATGGGAAGAAGATGCACGAGTACATTTAGCGCATCTGAGGGACTGGATCTCAGAGCCCCAGTTATGCCAATGCATGCGGATCGTTGCACTCTTCCTAATTTTACTACAGCCCTGTACATCCAGAGTACCATCTTTGGCTGGAGACCCCAACGTTTGCCAAACATTTTATTGCATGTATAAAAAGCAATGCAGGCTTTTTTAACTCGCAGGATAATATTATTTTTCCAATTTAGCTTTGTATCAAGAAGAACACCGAGATACTTGGCTTCAGTGGAGAGAGTAAGTGCTTGTCCGTTTAGAACTGGTAAGTTGAAGTTGAATCTTGGTTTTCGTTGTGAATAATAGTAATTCTGTTTTCACTGGGTTCACTGACAAGCCGCACCTAGCGGCCCATGAGCTTAGTGTTCTCAGCGCCCTGCCCATGATTTCACTAAGGACGGACGGAAACAGACCTGATACTAGGATCACAACGTCGTCGGCATACGCAACTGCTTTAATATCGGATTTTTCAAAAGATTTTAGCATATCATCCATAACAACCAACCACAGAAGTGGTGAGAGAACCCCTCCCTGGGGGGTACCTCTGTTGACTGATTTAGTGATATTACAATTGCCCAAATTCGCCTGTATCACCCGAGACTGCAACATTGACATAGTCCAGTATACAATTCCCGCATCTACTTGATGCTCTATCAGAGAATTTTTAATGGCTTCAGAGCTAACATTGTTAAAAGCGCCTTCAATGTCCAGAAAGGCTCCTAAAGTATACTGTTTAGAGTTAATAGACCTTTCGATTACCCGGATTACCTCATATAGTGCCGTATCCGTGGATCTACCTTTGAGGTAAGCATGCTGGGAATTCGAAAACCCTCCATCTGAGAGTGAAAGTCTAATATGATAGTCGATGATTCTTTCTAATGTTTTAAGTACGAAAGAGGACAGGCTGATGGGTCTAAAGTCCTTCGCGGACTCATGTCCAAGACCCGTGAATAGTAGTAATTCTGTTTTCACTGGGTTCACTGACAAGCCGCACCTAGCGGCCCATGAGCTTAGTGTTCTCAGCGCCCTGCCCATGATTTCACTAAGGACGGACGGAAACAGACCTGATACTAGGATCACAACGTCGTCGGCATACGCAACTGCTTTAATATCGGATTTTTCAAAAGATTTTAGCATATCATCCATAACAACCAACCACAGAAGTGGTGAGAGAACCCCTCCCTGGGGGGTACCTCTGTTGACTGATTTAGTGATATTACAATTGCCCAAATTCGCCTGTATCACCCGAGACTGCAACATGGACATAGTCCAGTATACAATTCCCGCATCTACTTGATGCTCTATCAGAGAATTTTTAATGGCTTCAGAGCTAACATTGTTAAAAGCGCCTTCAATGTCCAGAAAGACTCCTAAAGTATACTGTTTAGAGTTAATAGACCTTTCGATTACCCGGATTACCTCATATAGTGCCGTATCCGTGGATCTACCTTTGAGGTAAGCATGCTGGGAATTCGAAAACCCTCCATCTGAGAGTGAAAGTCTAATATGATAGTCGATGATTCTTTCTAATGTTTTAAGTACGAAAGAGGACAGGCTGATGGGTCTAAAGTCCTTCGCGGACTCATGTCCATGCCTACCACCCTTAGGAATAAAGACCACTCTAACGTTCCTCCAACTTGAGGGAATATAGCTGAGAGTGATACTTTGTTTGAAAAGTTGCTCCAGCCATGGGACCACTGTGTCTCTGAGGTTCCATAGCATGATCGGAAGTATACCATCCGGGCCTGGAGATTTAAAAGGAGAGAAACTATATAATACGTTCCTTAGTGATGAGAGAGTCAGCTAAAACAGAGAAATTGCCGCGCTGTGCATCTTCTGGAGTAGTTAGATTCATCTCATCATCACCGCTTGGAAAATGGGTATCCATAAGGGCAGTCAATGATTCATTAGGAGATTCAGCCCAAGACCCGTCCATCTTTTTGATAAAGGATGGGCACGAGTGTTCTTTGGACAGGATTTTACTAAGTCTGGCAGAGTATTTAGCAGTCTCGATAGATTCACAAAAATTTGACCAAGAGCTAGCCTACGCCGATCTGATCGCCTTTTTGTAGGTTTTAAGACACTCTCTGTAGGAGTGCCAGGAATTTTGTATGTACGCCTCATTGAACTCCTTTCTGACAAGCTTCCTAAGGCCTGTCAAGTCATTGTTCCACCATGACGGGAATTTACTCTTACTGCGAGTGATAGGGCATGAGTTCATGAAAGCCGAACTAAAAGCTTTCTCGAATTTTCCTGCTCTATCATCTAGTTCAGAAGGGGATGAAGAAATGGGGAATACCTGCCTAAAGAGGAGTTCACGGAATTGCGGAATTTTTCCCAGTTAATCCTTCTTGGTTTCCTATAAATAGGTGGGGCATCAACTTTGAGATCAAGACTGAAAAGTATCCAGGCATGATCAGAAAAGGATCGCTGACTAGATACTCTCCAGCCTTCTACTTTGATCTCGGCATTGAGATTGGTAAGAGTGATATCGAGAACTTCCTCCCATCCTATGAAATCATCCGTACTCGGAAAGATAAAGGTGGGAGAATTTCCCCGGTTACATATGTCTAAATTAGTTTGTGTAATAAAATCAAAAAGTGACTCACCTCTGTCATTTATTTCACTGCTACCCCAAAGAGTATGTCTGGCATTGGCGTCGCAACCTAAAATTAAGGTTTCATCCCTGCACAGGCTTTGGCCAAGCCTACTCACTTCGTCTGGTGGAGTAGGAAGGTCATGCGCCATGTACGCGGATGCGACCACTAGTTTTTTACCGCCGTCTAGTTCGATCCTGACAACTGTCAGATCAGCGGAACTGGAACTGCTGCAAAGAAATGCTTTAATGTGTTTTTTAATAATAATACAAGATCTAGGTTTACCTGCATCTTTCTTGTAGTATAGTAGATAGTTGCTATCCGTGAAACCCTTGATGCTGCTACTGTTCACCCAGGGCTCTTGGATAATGCCGATGTCTATGCCTCCCTCCCTGAGGAAGACAATCAGATTTTCTGTAGCACATTTCGAGTGCTGCAGATTAATCTGCACGGCATTCAGCATTTGGTTGTTGTGGCATTCTTGACGATGCTAAGCTCATCGAGAAGCTTACTTGCATCGCCAATCTCGTCCGGGTCGTCCGCACTGTCTTGGAATATTTTAAGCTTCGCATGCCTGACGCCAAACTTAAGTTTGTTGTCCAACCTTTCCAGCGGGGCAAGGCTTTCCCCGCTGATCGACAAAAGGAAGGACATGCTGAGTTTGTGAGGTTCCTCAGCTCGGATGACAAACCATTCATCCATCGGAACCTCTGGGTTGTGCAGTTTTAGGTACGCGATCAGCTTCGCGTTATCCAACTTCATTTTGGGCAACCAGATACGAGCACGCGGTTGCCTTGGAATGTCCTTGACTGGAATGGCTTTGATGCTCAAATCCTTCCTGACATTGCCGAGCTTGGCAATGCTTTTTTCAAGGAATTCCTTGGAAAACGAGTCCCCACATCTAATCACCCTACAGCCTCTGACTATCTCCGAGGAGTCGAAGTCAGGAAGAGACCATCCTTGTTGCAGAGGACGTAATTCATAACGTCTTCAGCAAGTTTGGCCTCCAACTCACCCCAAATCTCATTGATGCGTCTGCCGTTGCTGGTCTTACCATCAATCAGTGCCAGAAGAAGCGGATCCCTTGCAACTTCGCTGAATGGTTTGGATGTCCTTTTGGAGGAAGCCGAGTTCGACGCCGCGTTGGAGACCTTGGCCCTCTTGGAGTCTTGCGTAGATTCCTTGAGAGAAAGGTTCCTCTTCGACGCCGCTTTCGGCACCTCCAACGCTTTGATGGCCTGGTTCCTCTTGAACTCTTCGACCATCGCGGTACATTTCAATTTGTCCTCCTGATCTCGCTTATCAGAGATACCAGCGGCCTCATTCTTTGCAATCTTGCTAAGAATATAGAGAGCCTTCTGGTATCTTGATTTCGCAAGGGTACTGGAGAATTTTTTTTTTTTGATGTGGAAGGTTTCACGGTGCTATGGCTGGCACCATTACTCCCTGAAGTTTTTACTGACGGTTTTTCCGAGGTACTATGGCTGGTACCAGGATTGCCTTCGTCAATTATGGTCTCCTGACTAGAGGCCAAAAGGGCGTCTTCTTACAGCATGTCTGAAGACTGGGGGGTCTTTGTGGATAAATCCGAGGCTGAGTTAAATTTGTTCAATCTGTTTCGTACGATCGCTTCGCCGGGTCAAAGACCAAGCTCGGCGATCAAAATGGAGATTAGGGAAAGAAAAGTCCACCGCAGCAGAGCCCATTTACTACGGTAAGGCCAAAGCTACTATCCGAGGCGGTATCGGATAGGCACCGTACAAATACAATCTGTTACCCCTGATTGCAAACACCAATGGGCACGGTAACACGTCACACCCTGGTTTAGGGGGTGGAATAGGTTAAGGGAGGTGAAATGAAAAATGGGTTGAGGAAATATGGGAAGATGGAGGTCGCCGCTTCCGATGGCCCGACCCGAAACATGACCGGACTCGGTTACCAGGAGGCACCACGTGGAGGTGGAAGCCGACTTGCATGCTCGATAAAGTTACGGAGAGCCGTCCTGTAAGCCCGTTATCCCCCACTATCAAACAAGCCATGCCATATATTTTTTTTATAATTTTTTCGACTTTATTTCTTTTATATCTTTTTTATGTATATTTTTTCACTGTATGTTTTCAAAATTTTTTTTTTAAATTAATAATATTAAACTTAAGTTAAAGTTTTCTGCTTCATTCCTTAAGCTAGATGACGCCAATATTTGTCGTGTTTGGTAGCGTCTAATTGGCTTCTTCTCAGAGATCTCAACGTCAAATATATTAACCTGCAATTAAATAAATTAAAACCCATTGGGGGAGCTATGACACACCTTTTTACATAAATTTCAAAATCATACATAATTTACCTTTTAACTATTTTTCAGCAGTACTTTAACTTTTCAGTATTCTTTACTCAAGTATTACTTAATATTAACCGTATCGTGTGAAAATTCTACCATTTATGAATCATTGTTAATAAAACTATATTACTGCCTGAAAGTATACTATAAATGTTACTTTTTATTTTTTTTTATATAAAAACTCTATGCTCGATAAAAACTGCTTACATAGCATAAGTCAGGAACTTGACATTGAAAATTAAAAACTACTTATATACATGCATACGAGTATGTTAACTTCTTTCGCTAGCACTTTTTACTAATTAGTGCTGCAGAACTTTTTAGAATTTAATTCGATTACTTTATCATTTTATCCACTAATATACATAAAATTTATTTCATATTTGTTTATTAACTACTAGCGAATGCCCGGCATGCGTTGCAATGCCAATTCAAAAAATGGTAGCAGAACTTCCCGGTACTTTCGTTAGTAACGGAACTTCCCGGTACTCCCGTTAGCGGAACTTCTCGGTACTCACCATTGTAGCGATTCTGAGTTACGGCTGTGAAATTATCGGCATACAAACTCAGAAACAAAATCCCAAATTTTTAGGACCAATATTAGCAATGTCATCGTATATTTTCACTTGATTAAATAAATTGAGGGCGTAATAAGTGGGCGTGACAAATTTTGTGTTTCCTGTTATTCTTCCCGGTGCGTTCCGTTACATGTTTTCTATATAGCACATCAAGTTTCTGTGCAAATGCTTTTAGGCGTAAAATGATCCACCCTTTTTTTGATAGTGTGCGTTAAATTGATCCGACCACGCCCATTTTTGGGAAAGTTATCGCCAGTGCCAATACAAACTCAGATACTCAGATACCAATTTTCAGATTTTTAGGAGCAATATTAGCGAAATAATCGAATATTTTAACTTAGTTTTACAAATTGTGGGCGTAATACGTGGGAGTGGCAAATTTTTCTTTGCCCTAAACCTAAGTTGGCGTGAGTGGTTTAGGCGCCTATTTGGTACAAAGAAAGAAAGATAGAAAGAAGAATTCATTTTTATATATATAGATTATTTTATTTTTCCACACATGATGTTTACAGCATTACCACTTAATGTGTAATTGCTGTAATTTAAAAAATCGTTCTAATTCTACATGCATGTTTTTAAACAATTTGTTTTCAGATTGTTTTTAAACATCTTATAATTTTAAATTTTGAATTAATTTTAATCACCGTCCCTTTATCGACAATACTTCGTCTCATAATTTTTCCTATTTAGTAATCGCGTCCGTTTGGTTTTTCTGACCATCAGTTTGTTCATGATATAGTTTTAATATATTTTTATGAATTTTTTTATTCTTTGACTTAATTTTTATCACCGTCGTGAGAGGTCCCTTTATCGACACTACGTCATATGGGCCTTTCCAAATTGGAGAAAATTTGTTTTTCCGGGTGTTGTTTCTCATAACAACCCTATCTCCCTCTTTAAAAATTACTTCGTTTATAGTTTTGTCACATTGAACTTTTGATGCAATTTTCGCCTTTTCTTGGTTTTGTCTCACCAATTGATGTGTCCTTTGAATTTGATATTTAAGTAATTTCGCGGGGTCTTCTGTATTATAAACAGGATCCCTTTTTCGTTTTAAATTACTTGGTATTTCTATATTAAATCCATATAGTGTACAAAAAGGTGATTGTTTTGTTGACGTGTGTGGTGTGTTCTTATGCATATGCATAGCCGCTGACAACCACTGATCCTAATTGGATCCGTCTTCATTAACAAAACTTCTAAAATATTCCGCTATAGGTCGATGACTCCTTTCCAGTGAGCCATTAGCCTGCGGATGATACGGGGTAATGTGAAGCTTTTTTATTCCTAACGTTTTACATACGCTAGAGAATAATTCTGAAATGAAATTGATACCATTGTCGGTAATCAACATTTTAGGAATGTCATGGCGAGTAACTATCTCGTCGTAAAAAGCTTTAGGAACCATGCTTGCTTCCGCGTCAGGTATGGCAATACATACCATATATTTTGAGAAGTCATCTTGAAAAGTCAAAATATTTTTATTGCCTGAAGTTGTTTCCGGTAGGGGCCATGTCCATGTACAACTTATCAAAAAGACGTTGGGGTGTATCGGTTACTACCATAGGCATTTTTGTCAATTTTGAACTTTTGTTTAACTGACATTTTGAACAACTCTGAACATATTCGTTAATTTGCTTTTGCATTCCTTTCCAACGGAATCTTTCTCGGATTTTCAAATAAATCCTCAATAAACCTTGATGACCTCCCAAAGGTATAAATTGTGATAGTCTTTTAATATTGTCTCAATTTGTTTTGGATCGGTTGAAATTTTTATATTTTCAGCTAAAATTTTTTTATTTTCAACTCTACTATCATCAGTGTTTGTGTCAAGCACCGTTTTATTATCTCCATCGGAATTTCAATTTCTACCGGTTGTTCATTCTCTTTTTCTAATCTATCTATTTTTTGTAGTCTCTTCTCTACGGCGGCTATTTTAGTATTATCATCACTTTCTCAAACTATTCTACTTAATGCATCAGCATTAAGGTTTCGTTTGCCTGGTTAAAAATTATCTCAAAATTATACTCTGACAGTTTATGTCTAAATCGTGCTAATCTGGACGTTTGGTCCTTTAAATTTGCTATTCCTCTTAAAGGTTGATAATCGCTGTATACCTCAAAATGTCGTTCCAAAAGATATGGTCTAAAATTTTTTGAGGCCCATACTAATGCCAAAAATTATTTTTCAATCATTCATTTCAAGCTTGTACTTGTTTACGAGACCTTGGTGGTGGAAATTTTTTCACACTTTCCACCTTGGCAGGATCAGGAAGCACTCCTTCTGCCGAACATTTATGTCCTAAATAAACTACCTCTCTACGTAGAAAATTGCATTTTTCTGTTTAGTTTCAAATTATTTTTCCGTAAGGCTTCGAGGACCTTAAACAACCTCATGGAGTGCTCTTCCAAATCTCGCCCATAAATGACTATGTCATCGAGGTAAATGAAACATTCTATCCCCTGTAACCCTGTAAGAATGTGATTCATGATTCTTTGAAAAGTGGCTGGTGCCCCTGTTAAACCAAATGGCATTCTATTAAACTCGAAATGCCCAAGCCCTGTAATAAAGGCTGTTTTTTCTTTGTCGCTGTTATCCATCATCACCTGATGGTAACCACTCGATAAATCTAGCGTAGAAAAATACCGGCTATGTCCCAATTGCTCTAGAATTTCCTCTATTCTAGGAATGGGAAAAACTTGCTTAATTGTCGCTTCATTAAGTTTTCTGTAGTCGATGACTAACCTCCATTTTTTCTGATCATCTTTACCATTTTTTTTAGGTACCAGCAAAAGTGGTGAATTCCATGGCGAAATACTCGGTGAGATTATACCATCATGTAACAATTTCTGTACTTGTTTGTTAATCTCTCCCCTGTGCATTTGTGGCAATCTTTATTGTTTTTGTTTAATTGGTGCCTGATCTTGTTTAGTATCGCTGCAATGTTTTAACACATTTGTACTTGTCAAGATGTCACGTTCGGAATGAAAGACATCATTATACGCCATACAAATATTTTACATTGCATTTTTTCTTCAACATTAAGGCTTGAATCCAAATTTAATTTACTTAACAATTCAGTTATCCGATCACTTGTTTTAAGTTCATGCATGCTCATGATATTGTTATCTTCCGCTTATTTGTACTTATTGAAATCGGTAAATACAGGCTCAAAATCATTACTCCATTCAACGTCGTTCTCTGATGCATTTAACACTGTAGCGTAAACTACACCTTTTTTATTGTTAACTAAAATTTCGACTAAATAAACACTTGGTGATATTTCTTGTTATGTTGTTTCATCGGGACTATCGTTACCGTACGCGATTTTATTTTCATCGGTATTTCCGTTACCGTACGCGATTTTGAATTTACTTCATTATTGCAATATGATATTTTCATTGACTTCCATCTCTTCAATGAGAACTTTTTCATTTCGCTCCCTGATTTATTAAAGAATAAATTCTTTTGTTATCGTACATGGAAATCAAAAATCAAATCAGAACAATCTGATTTAGCCGGATGTGGTCCTCCAAAAGCTCTGGTCAAATCTTTTATATCATCTTCGTCCTTGTCAATAAAATCATTTATGGCATTTGCTTTCACTAAACTAGTGTCAGCGCCAGAATCGACGAGTAATGTGAGTCTTCCCTTTTTTGCAAGGTAATAATAAACGTCTTTTTTTGACGAATGAAAACTTTCACTTGGATTACTATACAATTTTTGTTTCACTGCTGGCGTTAACCTGCCAGTCAAAAATTTAGAAACGTATTGAAAATATTATTCAAACAATTATTATAATTTTCGATAAATTCTCCATTGTATACCAACAACTTTTCCCATTTATTGAGGATAATATCTGAACAAAAATAAATGATCGCGAATATCATTACAAAAATATTTAATAAAGTTTTACATGACCACTTTACCAAATTACCTACTGCTGGACTAATATACTCAATAAGGTTTACTTTCTCCTTTTACTCAGATTTAATTTTTCTTTGCTCGATTCTGCAAGAATTTAATTTTTGTTTCTCGTACTTTATTTTTCGACTTCTGCCATTACCGGCATTTCTTTTAAATGAAACTTTCTTCAATTGAGACATTTTTTCCATTTTCATCTGTTCATATACCTCTGTACCTGGGTTATCCCGAACCAGATTTACTGTAGCGTAAACTACACCTTTTTTATTGTTAACTAAAATTTCGACTAAATAAACACTTGGTGATATTTCTTGTTATGTTGTTTCATCGGGACTATCGTTACCGTACGCGATTTTATTTTCATCGGTATTACCGTTACCGTACGCGATTTTGAATATACTTCATTATTGCAATATGATATTTTCATTGACTTCCATCTCTTCAATGAGAACTTTTTTATTTCACTCCCTGATTTATTAAAGAATAAATTCTTTTGTTATTGTACATGGAAATCAAAAATCAAATCAGAACAATCTGATTGACAAATCTGAATTTAGCCGGATGTGGTATATGATATTTTCATTGACTTCCATCTCTTCAATGAGAACTTTTTCATTTCGCTCCCTGATTTATTAAAGAATAAATTCTTTTGTTATCGTACATGGAAATTAAAAATCAAATCAGAACAATCTGATTTAGCCGGATGTGGTCCTCCAAAAGCTCTGGTCAAATCTTTTATATCATCTTCGTCCTTGTCAATAAAATCATTTATGGCATTTGCTTTCACTAAACTAGTGTCAGCGCCAGAATCGACGAGTAATGTGAGTCTTCCCTTTTTTGCAAGGTAATAATAAACGTCTTTTTTTGACGAATGAAAACTTTCACTTGGATTACTATACAATTTTTGTTTCACTGCTGGCGTTAACCTGCCAGTCAAAAATTTAGAAACGTATTGAAAATATTATTCAAACAATTATTATAATTTTCGATAAATTCTCCATTGTATACCAACAACTTTTCCCATTTATTGAGGATAATATCTGAACAAAAATAAATGATCGCGAATATCATTACAAAAATATTTAATAAAGTTTTACATGACCACTTTACCAAATTACCTACTGCTGGACTAATATACTCAATAAGGTTTACTTTCTCCTTTTACTCAGATTTAATTTTTCTTTGCTCGATTCTGCAAGAATTTAATTTTTGTTTCTCGTACTTTATTTTTCGACTTCTGCCATTACCGGCATTTCTTTTAAATGAAACTTTCTTCAATTGAGACATTTTTTCCATTTTCATCTGTTCATATACCTCTGTACCTGGGTTATCCCGAACCAGATTTACTTCATCTTTCGTCTGCTCTTTAACCTCTGTACTCTGATACTTTTGAATCAGATTTACTTCATCTTTCATTTGTTTACTTATTTCTGTACCCTGGTTCTCCTGAGACAGATTTACTTCACCTTTCGTCTGCTCAATTAATTTTTTACTTTTCTTCAATTTATTCACAATTTTCGTTACATCAGTTTTCAAAGTTGCCTTGATCGGACTTTGCTCGTTATTATATTATATTTATTCTCTCTTTGTAATATTGTAAAGTATTTTGGGGATCCCTGTCGTGTGATAACGTCCGGACCCCATTTAGTTTCCCTGTTTCTACAAGAAGACTTTTCTGGCTGCGCATTCGCTTTTCATATGTCCTTCTTTATCACAGAAGAAACACAATCTCGGACCGTTATTGTTATAATTGCCTCTATTTTGGTTTCGAATATTATTATAACCATTATTCTTATTTTTATTATTATCATATTTCTTATTTTGCTGATAATTTTGATTTTCTCTATAGTTATCGTATCCTGAATGCTGTACGTTCTGTGCATTGCCTGTGCCATGAGGATTTGCCTGATGTCTACTCTTTTGACTACAATTTGGACCTGGTTCGTGTCCATATTCTCCACATTCTCTACAATAAGGAGTATTTTCTCAACTAAAACACTTAGCCCGTGTATGACCTGCCTTATTGCACTGATGGATGGAGCTCCGAAAGATTAATTTTTGTTGCTGGTCTCGTTTCTTTATTATTCCGCTGCAACTGAATACCTTTGTTTTCCCTAGAGATGGTTGCATATTCATTTGCTCGGTCGGTTTTGTGACGTCATCGTATACAACTGCTGTGTTATTTCTTGCTGTTCTTGTGCCAACTGCGTAAAAGCGTTTTTAGTAAGCGACATCTCTTGAGAGTTTATATGATTAAAACTCTGTTTTTCACTATTGAAAGACGTACCGAAATGACATCTTTTCCACTCTACTTATGCGCAGTTGGCTTCAGTTTCTAGTTCTGCTAAAGTTTTTGCACTTGACCTCATTATATGAAGTCGAAGTGTGGGGTCTCTTAGTCCTAACCTGAATGATGATTGTATTGAAGTATTTATTTCTTCTAATAAAATATCACAATATCTACCTGGATATCGATCCTTTATAATTGTTTTTGCAGAAGTAAACAAACAACGTAGTCTTTTTGCAAATCAAGAAATATCCTCTTCTTCCAACTGTACTGCCTGTCGTATCTCCTGTTGAACATCCTACAATATGGTTATTTTTGAATACGCGCCACTAAGTAAACTTATTAATTCATCTAACGATTTTATCTCTAATGACCTCACAAGATTATATGCCTCGCCAAACAATCTGAGTTTTATACAATCTAACATTACTGGGTGGTATGCTGGTATTAAAACCTTTTCCACTATACGACAACTTATAGCAAATTTGTGTAATTCCGATGCCAAATCATGTGCCCTCGAAGCATCAAAAATTGACACCACCTTTTTTACCTATTCTATATCTTCACTAAACTCATTTTGAATATTTTAGAATCGTGCGTCTGTTTTACAACAGTATGTTTTTTTATTTTTCAAAGCTAAATCTGCTAATTTCCGTTTAAACTCCTTATGTTGATCAATTAATTTCGTATTCAAAACGCTTATTGTATTATTTGCCTCTTCTAATCTGATTATGTTCAGATCGTTTTTAAATTCAACGTCCTTTGGTAAACCTATCTCCTGTCTAAAGTGTTCGTTTTCTCGTTCTAACTCGTGTGTTTCCTCTAAATTTTTGTCTAACCTCTTTTTCAAAATCACGTTCTGTTTCTCAAAACTATCTAACTCTTTCAATAGTTCCTCTCTCTCTCTCTCTTGGTTAAATATACAATTTTTATTATCCAAAATTTCAAATAATTCAGTTAAAGCCAAATCTGCCTCTTCTAATTTTGTTAATTTTGCAAGTTTCCAACAGAAACAAGAAATTAAAATCGAGTTGTAAAAATTGCAATTTGCGTTAAGCACCAAAGAATTTTAATTAAAAAGAAAATCAGAAACTCGCAAAAAATATTGACACTACTAAACTCACAACAAGAAATATTAATAAAGAAAAATTCACACAAAAAAATTAAATATTAATACGATATTAACATTTTCTCACAAATGGAATATTTCTTTCTAGCAAGGATCTCTTAACACTGATGGGGGAAAATCACTTGATAAAAATAACTGTTTCTTTAATATATTGTAAATAAATTGTTTCTTACCACTGGTGGGGTAAACAATTTAATATTTTAAAGATTGACAGTTGTTAATATTTAAATCCCAAAATTCCCGAAAAAAAGGAGTTATAGTTAATTTAACTTTTTTTTTCGTGTTAGTCACCAGACGCTCGGTTGTTTTTGTTAGTTATCCTTACTAATATTATAAAGGAAGGTGTATTTATTTATTTTCGTTTGTACCGTTTTCACGCTTAAATGGCTGAACCGATTTACTTCAAACTTGGAACATATATCGAGATGGGCCTGGAAGGAATGATAGGCTATATGAAATCTGCCACGCCCACAAGTAAACCAAAACGATTATTTCACTAATAAAATTCCAAAAAATCTCAAATTAGGAATTTGAGTTGGTATGGTCACTGTCGACAACTCCACGAAAAGTGGGCGTGGTTAGATGAATTTAACGCCCACTGCCGTAACTTCGGAACGCGATGGTCTACAATGATAAAACTTGGTATGTAGGTGTATGGTGACAAAATCTACCACCTCACAAAAAGTGGGCGTGGTTTTATCAATATAACACCCACTGCCGTAACTCCGGAACGCGATGGTCTACAATGATAAAACTTGGTATGTAGGTGTATGGTGACAAAATCCACCACCTCACAATTAGTGGGCGTGGTGGGATTAATTTAACGCCCACCGCGATATCTCATGAACGTTGTGATCTTTGATGATAAAATTTTATATAGAAGTTTACCATCTCTACCATCTCTAAAAAAGTGGGCGTGGTGGGATCAATTTAACGCCCACCGCTATATATCAGGAACGCGATGCTCTACGAAGATAAACGTTTGTATAAAGGTGTATGGTGACTAAATCTTCCATCTCTTCAATGAGAACTGTTTCATTTCACTCCCTGATTTATTAAAGAATAAATGCTTTTGTTATCGTACCTGGAAATCAAAAATCAAATCAAAACAATCTGATTGACAAATCTGAATTTAGCCGGATGTGGTATATGATATTTTCATTGACTTCCATCTCTTCAATGAGAACTTTTTCATTTCACTCCCTGATTTATTAAAGAATAAATTCTTTTGTTATCGTACATGGAAATCAAAAATCAAATCAGAACAATCTGATTGACAAATCTGAATTTAGCCGGATGTGGTCCTCCAAAAGCTCCGGTCAAATCTTTTATATCATCTTCGTCCTTGTCAATAAAATCATTTTTGGCATTTGCTTTCACTAAACTAGTGTCAGCGCCAGAATCGACGAGTAATGTGAGTCTTCCCTTTTTTGCAAGGTAATAATAAACGTCTTTTTTTGACGAATGAAAACTTTCACTTGGATTACTATACAATTTTTGTTTCACTGCTGGCGTTAACCTGCCAGTCAAAAATTTAGAAACGTATTGAAAATATTATTCAAACAATTATTATAATTTTCGATAAATTCTCCATTGTATACCAACAACTTTTCCCATTTATTGAGGATAATATCTGAACAAAAATATTTGATCGCGAATATCATTACAAAAATATTTAATAAAGTTTTACATGACCACTTTACCAAATTACCTACTGCTGGACTAATATACTCAATAAGGTTTACTTTCTCCTTTTACTCAGATTTAATTTTTCTTTGCTCGATTCTGCAAGAATTTAATTTTTGTTTCTCGTACTTTATTTTTCGACTTCTGCCATTACCGGCATTTCTTTTAAATGAAACTTTCTTCAATTGAGACATTTTTTCCATTTTCATCTGTTCATATACCTCTGTACCTGGGTTATCCCGAACCAGATTTACTTCATCTTTCGTCTGCTCTTTAACCTCTGTACTCTGATACTTTTGAATCAGATTTACTTCATCTTTCATTTGTTTACTTATTTCTGTACCCTGGTTCTCCTGAGACAGATTTACTTCACCTTTCGTCTGCTCAATTAATTTTTTACTTTTCTTCAATTTATTCACAATTTTCGTTACATCAGTTTTCAAAGTTGCCTTGACCGGACTTTGCTCGTTATTATATTATATTTATTCTCTCTTCGTCATATTGTAAAGTATTTTGGGGATCCCTGTCGTGTGATAACGTCCGGACCCCATTTAGTTTCCATGTTTCTACAAGAAGACTTTTCTGGCTGCGCATTCGCTTTTCATATGTCCTTCTTTATCACAGAAGAAACACAATCTCGGACCGTTATTGTAATAATTGCCTCTATTTTGGTTTCGAATATTATTATAACCATTATTCTTATTTTTATTATTATCATATTTCTTATTTTGTTGCTAATTTTGATTTTCTCTATAGTTATCGTATCCTGAATGCTGTACGTTCTGTGCATTGCCTGTGCCATGAGGATTTGCCTGATGTCTACTCTTTTGACTACAATTTGGACCTGGTTCGTGTCCATATTCTCCACATTCTCTACAATAAGGAGTATTTTCTCGACTAAAACACTTAGCCCGTGTATAACCTGCCTTATTGCAAAATGAACAAATTGGAACTGATGGATGGAACTCCGAAAGATTAATTTTTGTTGCTGGTCTCGTTTCTTCATTATTCCGCTGCAACTGAATACCTTTGTTTCCCCTAGAGATGGTTGCATATTCATTTGCTCGGTCGGTTTTGTGACGTCATCGTATACAACTGCTGTGTTATTTCTTGCTGTTCTTGTGCCAACTGCGTAAAAGCGTTTTTAGTTAGCGACATCTCTTGAGAGTTTATATGATTAAAACTCTGTTTTTCACTATTGAAAGACGTACCGAAATGACATCTTTTCCACTCTACTTATGCGCAGTTGGCTTCAGTTTCTAGTTCTGCTAAAGTTTTTGCACTTGACCTCATTATATGAAGTCGAAGTGTGGGGTCTCTAAGTCCTAACCTGAATGATGATTGTATTGAAGTATTTATTTCTTCTAATAAAATATCACAATATCTACCTGGATATCGATCCTTTATAATTGTTTTTGCAGAAGTAAACAAACAACGTAGTCTTTTTGCAAATCAAGAAATATCCTCTTCTTCCAACTGTACTGCCTGTCGTATCTCCTGTTGAACATCCTCCAATATGGTTATTTTTGAATACGCGCCACTAAGTAAACTTATTAATTCATCTAACGATTTTATCTCTAATGACCTCACAAGATTATATGCCTCGGTATTAAAACCTTTTCCACTATACGACAACTTATAGCAAATTTGTGTAATTCCGATGCCAAATCATGTGCCCTCGAAGCATCAGAAATTGACACCACCTTTTTTACCTATTCTGCTATCTTCACTAAACTCATTTTGAATATTTTAGAATCGTGCGTCTGTTTTACAACAGTATGTTTTTTATTTTTCAAAGCTAAATCTGCTAATTTCCGTTTAAACTCCTTATGTTGATCAATTAATTTCGTATTCAAAACGCTTATTGTATTATTTGCCTCTTCTAATCTGATTATGTTCAGATCGTTTTTAAATTCAACGTCCTTTGGTAAACCTATCTCCTGTCTAAAGTGTTCGTTTTCTCGTTCTAACTCGTGTGTTTCCTCTAAATTTTTGTCTAACCTCTTTTTCAAAATCACGTTCTGTTTCCTAAAACTATCTAACTCTTTCAATAGGTCCTCTCTCTCTCTCTCTTGGTTAAATATACAATTTTTATTATCCAAAATTTTAAATAATTCAGTTAAAGCCAAATCTGCCTCTTCTAATTTTGTTAATTTTGCAAGTTTCCAACAGAAACAAGAAATTAAAATCGAGTTGTAAAAATTGCAATTTACGTTAAGCACCAAAGAATTTTAATTAAAAAGAAAATCAGAAACTCGCAAAAAATATTGACACTACTAAACTCACAACAAGAAATATTAATAAAGAAAAATTCACACAAAAAAATTAAATATTAATACGATATTAACATTTTCTCACAAATGGAATATTTCTTTCTAGCAAGGATCTCTTAACACTGATGGGGGAAAATCACTTGATAAAAATAACTGTTTCTTTAATATATTGTAAATAAATTGTTTCTTACCACTGGTGGGGTAAACAATTTAATATTTTAAAGATTGACAGTTGTTAATATTTAAATCCCAAAATTCCCGAAAAAAAGGAGTTATAGTTAATTTAACTTTTTTTTTCGTGTTAGTCACCAGACGCTCGGTTGTTTTTGTTAGTTATCCTTACTAATATTATAAAGGAAGGTGTATTTATTTATTTTCGTTTGTACCGTTTTCACGCTTAAATGGCTGAACCGATTTACTTCAAACTTGGAACATATATCGAGATGGGCCTGGAAGGAATGATAGGCTATATGAAATCTGCCACGCCCACAAGTAAACCAAAACGATTATTTCACTAATAAAATTCCAAAAAATCTCAAATTAGGAATTTGAGTTGGTATGGTCACTGTCGACAACTCCACGAAAAGTGGGCGTGGTTAGATGAATTTAACGCCCACTGCCGTAACTTCGGAACGCGATGGTCTACAATGATAAAACTTGGTATGTAGGTGTATGGTGACAAAATCTACCACCTCACAAA
The DNA here is from genome assembly GCA_949127995.1 of Suillia variegata. NCBI lineage: Eukaryota > Metazoa > Arthropoda > Insecta > Diptera > Heleomyzidae > Suillia > Suillia variegata. Next base: position 31,905,613 of record OX421842.1, read on the forward strand.
AAGTGGGCGTGGTTTTATCAATATAACGCCCACTGCCGTAACTCCGGAACGCGATGGTCTACAATGATAAAAATTGGTATGTAGGTGTATGGTGACAAAATCCACCACCTCACAATAAGTGGGCGTGGTGGGATTAATTTAACTCCCACCGCGATATCTCATGACCGTTGTGATCTTTAATGATAAAATTTGATATAGAAGTGTATGATGATGAAATCTACCATCCCAAAAAAAGTGGGCGTGGTGGGATCAATTTAACGCCCACCGCTATATATCAGGAACGTGATGCTCTACGAAGATAAACGTTTGTATAAAGGTGTATGGTGACTAAATCTACCATTTTACAAAAAGTGGGCGTGGTCGGGTCAATTAAACGCTCACCGTTGCAGCTCAGAAACGAGATACTGTACGATGATTAACTTTAGCAAAACTGGGTTCAACTTAACTACTTTGAAGAAATTTAGTTCTTAGTAACCAAATCTGACCGGAAAATACTATTACAATTTTAGTTACATACAAATGCGAATACCGGGGAGGTTAACTGTTCCGAAACTCAGTTTATAGGTAAATGGTGACAATAGTTACAAACACACAACGTAGAGTAACGGGAAGTTCTGCATACAAATTTGGTATAAAATTATCAAATTAACCAAATATTCATACAAATATAATTCCAAAAATGGTGGGCTAGGCTGGAAAGTTTATTAATCTTAATTAACAAATAAGACTTGATTCTACAAGGTGGCGCAAAAGAAATCACCCTATTGGAAGATGCTCTCATTTTTGCAAATGGCCGCCAATGTCAAATCTGTTTTGACATTTGTGGACTAGACAGATACAGAATACAAGTGAATAAGCCATGGAGCGATACACTCCCCAAGAACGCGGAATAATTGTGTCTATTTTTTTGCGTAACAATTCGTCTGTGGTGTTGGCGCAGCGCGAATTCCGTCGCCGATTTCCCGGCCGTCCGACACCGACTGCGCAAACACTGCGCCGTTTAGCCACTAACCTTGAAGAGTATGGGACCACACGAGACGTTGCCAATAGTGGCCGGCCCCGGAGCGCCCGTTCTGCCGAGAATATCGCCGCTGTAGCCGAGGACGTCGAAGTGAGGCCCGAAACATCGACCAGACGACGTGCCACGCAATTGGGCCTCAGCCGGCGGTCCCTGCAACGAATTTTGGTGAAAGATTTGAACATGTTCCCCTACAAAGTTCAGTCCGTGCATCAGCTGCTGCCTGCCGACCGCCAAATGCGCGTAGCTTATGCCCAAGCTATCCTCAATCTCGAAGTGGACGATTTTTCGACAAAAATCATAATGAGCGATGAGGCTCATTTTCACCTCAGCGGGTACGTGAACAAGCAAAATTATCGCTTCTGGGGAACCGAAAATCCGCAAATGATGCACGAGAAACCATTACACCCGCTCAAAGTGACTGCGTGGTGCGCTGATCACGCTGGAGGAGTCATCGGACCATTTTTTTTCGAGAACGCCGCGGGTCAAACGACAACAGTGGACGGTGCGCGCTATAGGGCAATGTTGACCGAGTTTTTTCTGCCCGAACTGGACGAATTAGGACTGGTGGACATGTGGTTCCAACAGGACGGAGCAACAGCACACACTGCACGAGCCACAACCGACATTCTGAAGGCCGCGTTTCCGGGTCGCTTAATTTCGCGTTTTGGCGATTTGCACTGGCCCGACAGATCGCCCGATTTAACGGTCCCGGACTTCTTTTTATGGGGTTTTTTGAAGTCTCGTGTTTACATCAACAAGCCTGAGACCTTGGAAGCCCTCAAGGAAAATATCCGACACGAATTCGAGAATTTATCGCCCGAAACTCTCGCCGAAGTGATGGAAAATGCCATAAAACGAGCCCGTATGACAATCAATTGTGACGGCGCCCATTTATCCGATATCATCTTCTCGACTTAACACAATTAATTCTAAAGGTCTAAATAAACATAATCAAAAAACAGAATCGAAGTTTTTTATTTAGAAAAAAAATAAGAGCCAAACAACATCGGATGACTTCTTTTGCGCCACCTTGTATTATAAAAGAACCCGGGCACCGCAGGGTAATTTAAGCTAGTAAACACATAAAAGTACTCACCAGAAATTTCTTTTCTATTTCCTTTTTTCTTCCTTTTGAGTTTTGTTGTTGCTTTTTTCTTCCTTTTGAGTTTTGTGGTTCGAGAACCGGCTGCGCCAATGTTGATACTCTTATATCGTGGGGGAAATCCTGCTACTTCAAGGGTCTAAAGTGAGAAACTTTTCACACGCGAATTAAAAATTTAATTACACCTTTTATATTTTAAAATCTTTACTTTCATTAATATTTAGCCTAGGCCAATAAAAACCAAAAGCTTGACCGAGAATCGATCGCGGCTTCCGCATTGGTTGACCTAATTCTTCATATTTAATTATTTATTGTAATCATAACATAATTGTTTACAAAAAATTGCAATTTCCGCATTGCTTGCAATTGTTTGAGTTCATCGCACTTGACAACAATTACAATCTGCTTCATGCGAATAAGCCAATATACAACAGGATTTACAACAGTGTCACCGAAGTGACAAAATCTTTATCTGCCGAGTGCAGGACACTCGCAGAGCACATGCTCTGAACTTTCAGCGTCCATTTCACAGAAACGACAGACGCCAGAATCTACAAGGCCTAACTTTTTTAGATGATATCTTAGGTTGCAATGACCTGTGAAGTAACCAGCTAAAATGCGTAAGTCCTCTCTACTAAGAGAAAGTTACTTTCTATTAGGTGTACAAATAAGTTTCCGCCGTTTTTTGTTAATAAAATAATATTTAAACGATTTTAAACGATGTGAGACTGCTTGCTGAGTGACTTCTAAACTAAGTGCAAGTTCCTTTTGTGTTTGAGACGAATCTTCACCCAATAATTTCTCCAAATCTGCATCCTCGTAAATTTTCGGCCTTCCACTGCGATCTTTGTATTTATGTCAAAATCACCTTTTTTAAATTTTTGAAACCACTCACGACATGTTCTCTCACTCAAAGCATCCTCATTATATGCTTCTACGAGCAATCGATGCGACTCAGCAGCAGATTTTTTTAAATTAAAAAACTATATTAAAAGTTCCATCATATGACACTTAGTTGGCTCAAATTGAGACATTTTTAGATGAAGAAAAATATATGATGCTAATGCGAACTTAATAACATGATAAGGTTATGTTGTTCTGGAATAAACAAACTAATTTTCAAGTAGGTTACCATCTGCGAATTCCAACGTAAACCTCGTGCCACGCCATCTTTCTCAAAACGGCGGTAACTTATTTGTACATCTAATAGATATTCCCTTTGATAGGATGAGGAATCGTTTTGATTGTCGTTGACCTATGCTATTGAGCCAGTGATCGGCAAATTTATTTTCCTCTAGTTTCCTGATAGCTTCATTGGAGTGGCTTTTTGAAAGACCACGGAAGGTCTCAGGACCAATGAAGGGCATGTTTGCTCCTTGATTTGCTAAGTAGTCAGCATTTTCGTTTCCCTCATAACCTTCATGTACCGGTATTCATACTAATAATACAGTGTTGAAATTACCCAGTATTCTATTAAATAGATGTAGGCAGTCATATACCATTTTTGAGGTGAATTTGGTTGCTTGTAGGGCTTTTAAAGCCGCTTGACTATCAGAGAGAATGTATATATATGCTCCTCTCATTTCTTACGAAGGCACTCCCTCGCACAGATTTTAATAACATGAATTTATGCTTGGAAGATTGTTGATTGGGATTCCTTTTATGAATTTCGGGCCAAATATTCCCGCCCCTGTTCTACCATTTTAAATTTTTTATCCGTCTGTGAACCATATCTGGGAGCCCGGTTTGAAATTGATGGAATTGGTTCTCCAGGTTTCACGGTCATTAATAATGGTATGAAAGTTTTTGAAGAATATAGGTTTTGAGGATAAGATATCGACTATATATAACAAGGGACTTTATTGAAAATTTTTTAAAATCTTTAAGTGCCCCTTAAAATCACGGCTTTTTAGTTTAACTTCACCGCTTTTTAGTTTAAAATCACCGCTTTTTACTGACACAAACAAGGCTATTCAGTTTGTTCAATATGTCTGCTGCTTTTCTTTGTTTGACCTTAGGCCACCATGCAAGAGATGCATAAGTGACTTTTGGTCTGATGACCGTGGTAAATGTCCAGTAGATCATTCTGGGATTTAAACCCCAAGTTTAACCAAAAAGTCCTGTACAGGCAGAGAATGCTCTGGTTGCTTTTTTGTAATTTTATCAAGATGAGGGTTCCAAGTTAGCGTTTTATCAAAGATTACTCCTAGATAATTTGCTTCATTGGAGAATTGGATTGTGGTGCAGTTAATGAAAGGACATGTCAGAGTAATGTTCCTTTTTCTTGTAAACGGCACCAGTGCAGTTTTAGTCGGGTTGATGGAGAGCCCTTTTTCTACACACCATTTATTAATTATTTGTAAGGCTACTATATGCACTACTAGGTCATCTGCGTAACCTTGTGTGTGAAAACCTAGTCTATTAAGCTTATGAAGGAGTTCGTCTATAACTAACGTCCACAAAAGTGGTGAGAGTACACCCCCTTGCGGGCAACCCCTTGTGGTGTGATAGATCTCAGTTCTCCTCCAAGCTCTACACTAATAGTCCGAGATTTTAGCATTGCTAATATCAATTTTATAATAGATGACGATACTTCTTTTTGAAGAAAGGCATTGCTTATTGCCTCATAAGAAGCATTATCAAAAGCTCCTGATATGTCAATGAATGCACACAGAGCTATTTGTTTGGATTCAAGAGCCTTTTCAATAACTGTTGTCAGGCTGTGTATTGCAGTCTCAGTAGATTTGCAGCATTGTAGCCTGTGCAATGGGAAAGTAATGAGGTTATTTTCCCTTATGTGTTGATCCAAAATCTTTTCCATCGTCTTTAGAAAAAATGAGCTGAGACTAATATGTCTGTAAGATTTGGGTTGTTGTTCTGGCTTTCGCCCTACCTTTGGAATAAACACTACTTTAACATCAGCCCACTTTGTAGGAATATGTCTTAGAAAGAGACTTGCTTTAAATAATCTGACCAGTGTAAGCAAGGGAATACTCAATCAGGCCCCGGAGATTTGTATGGACTAAATGTTGATAGAGCCCATTGTACCCGCTATTCATTGAACAGTCCATTTGTCAGTCTGATGTCTTTAGTACTACTAGATATCGAAGATTTCATCAGTATTTGGTGCTCATTTTAAACTAAACATCCCAGAAAGTGAGTGTCCAGCAGTAGTTGGCTGGTTTCTCCTAAGGCTTATTGAAGGCGAATTGCGTCTGGAAGATCTGAAATCTTCCCACAGTAATTCTTCCAAGTAGCTCCTTTAGATTTCCTCAATGCTATATTATAGTTGGTTAGAGCATTTCTGTAGGAGAACCAATCACCCGTTAGTTTTGCTCAATTGAACAGTTGCCTTGATTTATGTCGGAGGTCACTTGTTCATAGCTTCATATTCCACCAGGGAACATCCCTGCGGATTTTTTCGCTTTTTCTAGACATCTTTCATGAAAGGCACTCGTAATATTTGAAAGAAGCTCTTTTGCTTCCATTTCAAGCTCAGATTTCAGAGCAATATACTTTTTTGAGCAGTTAACACTTTGTTGTAAGTTAAAGTGGAAGATATCCCAATTATACTTTTTGGGGTTTCGGTAAATTTTTGCAAATTTGTGACTCAATAAATAAATTTAAAATAAATTAATATTTGAACAATAATTTGATGAAACAAAAAAACTTTCCTTTTTAACTTCAGTAATTTTAGCGTGGTAACATCGATTCAACAGTGGACGCGTTTTTATTCGTTCAGTGCGTGAATCGTTTTTTCATGTGTAACAGTGTATTTATTAACCACAAAATAGCGAAATAGACGCTCAAAATACATTGTGATCGTTTTGGCTTGTTATCCCAACAACGCAATGGGGTGGTGACATTTCCCCGGAAAGACAAAACACCAAAAAAGTTTTTGGAATTCATATCCCCAACGTAAAATTAAGCCTGCAACATGACTCACAAACGACGGACAACAACTCAAATATCAGCAGCAAAAACAACATCTATCGCAAAGCCAACAACAGATTGGAGCACTTCCTTCAGATAAGGAACAACCCGCAACGACGCCATCTGTAAGTATGTCAATAAGTGAGCGAACCACATTGGTAAGTAGACTAAAAGGACCGGCAGTACAGACTGGTATGGATCGCTACATACTAGTTAAACTGAAACTGAAACAAAACGGGAATAAAGGTAATGCTCCTAAAATGACCAATATAAATTATAATGAACCATCTGATCCCTTAAAAAATAATAGATGTGCTCCATTAGGTAAAAACAATTTAGATGCATCAAATATTGATACGGAAGCTGCTCCTAGTGCTTAAAGCACCAAACCGCCGCCAATTTACTTGCGCAAGCGTAGCTCAAATGAGTTGGTTTCAAACATTACACGAATTATCAGCAGTAATAATTTTCATATAGTCCCTCTGACTAAAGGAACATACATGAAACCAAATTACAAATCTACACTGAGAGTAATTACAGTATTATTTCTAAATTTCTAAATGATAAAAATAAAAACTACTACACATATCAGCTCAAAAGTAGCAAAGGCCTAGCAGTGGTCATTAAAGGCATAGAGTCCAGTGTAGATTCTAATGAAATGAAAGAAGCATTGGAAGATAAAGGGTTCGGAGTAAAAGTTGTGATCAACATAATAAATAAAAACAAAATTCCGCAACCAATGTTTAAAATCGAATTAAGCCCTAATTCAACCAATTTAAAAAAAAAACGAAACTCATCCTATCTATGAGCTGAAATACTTACTGCACCGTAGAATCTCAGTAGAGGAACCACATAAGCGCAGTGGTCCGGTGCAATGTGCAAATTGTCAGGAATACGGACATACGAAGTCATATTGCACACTGCGCACAGTATGTGTAGCTTGTGGGGATCTCCATCATTCCTTCCAGATTACAAGTAATAAAAATGAACCAAATTCGAAAAAATGCAACAATTGTGGAGAAAATCACACGGCGAATTAAAGAGGTTGTCCTGTGTACAATGACTTGTTGGATAGATTAAATAAACGCAAGCAAGCAGTTCGTAATCAACCTGAATTTGTACCCCAAAACTTTGTTAAGCAACATAATGTTACATCAAATGTATCTAACCAAGTAACTCAAAATATATCCTATGCAAATGCATTAAAATCAGGAATAGAACAAGTACCTCAAATCATACCCCAAGCATCTGGAGGGCTGGAGGCTATGATTTCAAACTTAACGCAATGTATGACACAATTTATGTCTACAATGCAAAGTATGCTCAAAGACATGATTAGAACGCAAAATCAAATGTTGCAAGTTTTATTGGCTCAAAAATGAGTTCTTTAAAGATTTGTTTATGGAATGCAAACGGCGTTAGCCAACATAAATACGAAATCACAACTTTCTTAATAAATCAAGAAATTGATGTCATGCTTCTTGCTGAAACTCATCTTACAAGCAAATATAATTTCGGCATAACAGGTTACACACTATATAAGACAAACCATCCAGATGGCAAGGCTCATGGAGGAACGGCAGTATAAGAAACCGAATAAAACACCATGCCTTAGAAACATATTCGAAAAGCTATCTGCAAGCTACCTCAATATGCGTAAAATGCAACGGAGGAATTTTAACACTGTCTGCTGTATACTGTCCGCCACGATTTACGGTAACTGAGAAACAATTTAAAGATTTCTTTGACACCATAGGAGGCAGATTTTTGGCTGCTGGAGATTATAATGCTAAACATACGCATTGGGGCTCACGTCTTGTAAATCCAAAAGGTAGACAACTGTACAATACCATCCTTAACCGGCAAAATAGATACGATGTCGTATCACCAGGTAAACCTACCTACTGGCCTACAGATAATAAGAAAATACCAGACATTATAGACTTTGCTATCATAAAGGGGGGTATCGAAGACTTTGTCCAAATTTTTAATTCAATGGTGACATCAGCGGCGGAACATTCCACTCCTAAGAATTTTACTGCTACAAAAATTTCAGCATTAAATAATAGCTATATAGAAAAACTCGTAACAGACAAGCGTCGACTGAGAAGAGAATGGCAAGCAAATAGATCCCCTTTTGCAAAGCAAAGACTCGCTGATGCTACGAGAAAACTTAAGGAGGCCCTAATGCTAGAAGAAGACAAAGACCAAAGTAACTTTGTGAAAAGATTATCACCTCTGTGTACAACACATTTTTCACTGTGGAAGGCAAACAAGAAGATAAATTTACCTGTAAAGGGAAAGGACAAAACATTACCTTCCTCCTATAGACCTATAAGTCTACTTCCGTGCCTGACCAAACTTTTCGAGAAATTGCTACTAACACATTTAATTGATCGTAACATTATACCATCCCATCAATTTGGCTTCCGCAAAAACCATGGAACCATAGAATAGATGAATCGTATAACTAATGTGATAAGAAAAGCCTTTGAGATTCGAGAATACTGCTCAGCAATTTTTATTGATGTTACTCAGGCATTTGATAGAGTATGGCATGAATGTCTTGTGTACAAATTAAAGTGTTTGCTCCTTCCTAGCTTTCATAAGATACTAGAATCATACCTAAAAAATCGAACATTCAGAGTAACGCTCAATGAACTTATAACGAAAGACAATGTAATTGAAGCGGGTGTTCCTCAAGGAAGCATTCTTGGGCCCATTCTTTATGTCCTGTTTACCTCAGACATGCCAACGAATCCTGGTCTAACGACGTCAACTTTTGCTGATGATACTGCTATCCTTTGAAGCAATAAATGCCTAATAAAACATCCAGAGACTTAGGTAAACAGTTGAAACTTGTCGAAACGTGGCTGTCGAAATGGCGAATAAAAGTAGAGGCAAAAGTGTAAACATATCATTTACATTAAGAATGGGTACATGTCCGGCAGTTACTCTTAATAATACTATAATTCCGCAATCAAATGAAGTCAATTACCTTGGAATTCATTTAGACAGACGACTAACGTGGCGGAAGCACATTGAAGCTAAAAGGACACACTTAAGACTAAAAGCAAATAGCCTGCATTGGCTTATTAACCATCGATCTGCACTAAGTTTGGAGTACAAAGTACTCCTGTATTCTCCATTTTAATCGCCGAGCTTGGTCTTTGACCCGGCGAAGCGATCGTACGAAACAGATGAAATGAACACTTCAAAATCAGCCTCGGATTTATCCAAAAAAACCCCCCAGTCTTTAGACATGCTGTCTGAAGACGCCCTTTTGGCCTCCAGTCAGGAGACCTTAATTGACGACGGCAATCCTGGTACCAGCTATAGTACCTCGGAAAAATCGTCAGTAAAAACTTCCACATCCAAAAAATCTAAGAAAACCTCCGGTACCCTTGCGAAATCAAGATACCAGAAGGCTCTCTATATTCTTAGCAAGATTGCAAAGAATGAGGCCGCTGGTATCTCTGATAAGCGAGATCAGGAGGACAGATTGAAATGTACCGCGATGGTCGAAGAGTTCGAGAGGAACCAGGCCATCAAAGCGTTGGAGGTGCCGAAGGCATCGTCGAAGAGGAACATTTCTCTCAAGGAATCTACACAAGACTCCAAGAGGGCCAAGGTATCCATCGCGGCGTCCAACTCGGCTTCCTCCAAAAGGACATCCAAACCATTCAGCGAAGTTGCAAGGGATCGGCTTCTTCTGGCACTGATTGATGGTAAGACCAGCAACGGCAGACGCATCAATGAGATTTGGGGTGAGTTGGAGGACAAACTTGCTGTAGACGTAATGTATTACGTCCTATGCAACAAGGATGGTTCTCTTCCTGACTTCGACTCCGCGGAGATGGTCAGAGGCTGTAGGGTAATTAGATGTGGGACGCGTTTTCCAAGGAATTCCTTGAAAAAAGCATTGCCAAGCTCGGCAATGTCTGGAAGGATTTGAACATCAAAGCCATTCCAGTCAAGGACATTCCAAGGCAACCGCGTGCTCGTATCTGGTTGCCCAAAATGAAGTTGGATAACGCGAAGCTGATCGCGTACCTAAAACTGCACAACCCAGAGGTTCCGATGGATGAATGGTTTGTCATCCGAGCTGAGGAACCTCACAATCTCAGCATGTCCTTCCTTTTGTCGATCAGCGGGGAAAGCCTTGCCCCGCTGGAAAGGTAGGATAACAAACTTTAGTTTGGCGTCAGGCATGCGAAGTTCAAAATATTCCAAGGCAGTGCGGACGACCCGGAAAAGATTGGCGGTGCAAGTAAGCGTCTCGATGAGCTTAGCATCGTCAAGGATGCCACAACAACCAAATGCTGAATGCCGTACAGATTAATCTGCAGCACTCAAATGTGTTACGGAGAATCTGATTGTCTTCCTCAGGGAGGGAGGTATAGACATCGGCATTATCCAAGAGCCCTGGGTGAACAGTAGCAGCATCAAGGGTTTCACGGACAGCAACTATCTACTATACTACAAGAAAGACGAAGTGAGTAGGTTTGGCCAAAACCTGTGTAGGAATGAAACCTTTATTTTAGTTTGCGATGCCAATGCCAGACATACGCTTTGGGGTAGCAGCGAAATAAATGACAGAGGTGAGTCACTTTTCGATTTTATTACACAAACTAAATTAGACATTTGTAACCGGGGAAATTCTCCCACCTTTATCTTTCCGAGTACGGATGATTTCATAGGATGGGAGGAAGTACTCGATATCACACTTACTAATCTCAATGCCGAGATCAAAGTAGAAGGCTGGACAGTGTCAAGTCAGCGATCCTTTTCTGATCATGCCTGGATCCTTTTCAGTCTTGATCTCGCAGAAAATTTGAGAAAGCTGTTAGTTTTGCTTTCATGAACTCATGCCCTGTCACTCGCAGTAAGAGTAAATTCCCGTCATGGTGGAACAATGACCTGACACGCCTAAGGAATCTTGTCAAAAAGGAGTTCAACGAGGCGTATATACAAAAATCCTGGCACTCCTATAGAGAGTGTCTAAAAACCTACAAAAATTCGATCAGATCGGCGAAAGCTAGCTCTTGGTCAAATTTTTGTGAATCTATCGAGACTGTCAAAGACTCTGCCAGACTTAGTAAAATCCTGTCCAAAGAACACTCGCGCCCATCCTTTATCAGAAATATGGACGGGTCTTGGGCTGAATCTCCTAATGAATCATTGACTGCCCTTATGGATACCCACTTTCCAAGCGGTGATGATGAGATGAATCTAACTTCTCCAGAAGATGCACAGCATGGCAATTTCTCTGTTTTAGCTGACTCTCTCATCACTAAGGAACGTATTGTATGGCCTATCAAGAGTTTCTCTCCTTTTAAATCTCCAGGCCCGGATGGTATACTTCCGGTCATGCTATGGAACCTCAGAGACACAGTGGTCCCATGGCTGGAGCAACTTTTCAAACAAAGTATCACTCTCAGCTATATTCCCTCAAGTTGGAGGAATGTTAGAGTGGTCTTTATTCCAATGATTAGTAGGCGTGGACAAGAGTCCGCGAAGGACTTTAGACCCATCAGCCTGTCCTCTTTCGTACTTAAATCATTAGAAAGAATCATTGACTATCATATTAGACTTTCACTCTCAGATGGAGGGTTTTCGAATTCCCAGCATGCTTACCTCAAAGGTAGATCCACTGATACGGCTCTACATGAGGTAATTCGGGTAATCGAAAGGTCTATTAACTCCAAGCAGTATACTCTAGCAATATTTTTTTCATTGACATGTGTATATTCAGGGTATTTTTCAACAAACGCAAAACGTTAATCACACCTATATCCTATTGACGTCCATTCGAATTTCGTTAAACGAAAGTAAGTTGTAACAAGTAAGAAATTATAGTCGGTTATACCGACCACATTTTTATATATCAAAATCAAACTTGGGTGGTCCTTGATGATATTTAAAAAAAAATTATTGTAGGCCCACATTAATTTTATAAATCTTTTAAGGAATTAATTTAAACATGTAAAAAAAAAATAACAAACATGGACCACTTTAGTCGTTTTCAAAATTTGATCAGTTGTTCCCAAGGACAACATAATTTGTTGTAAAAAGTTTTAACATAATACAATATCTCATATGGATTACAAAATATATCTAACAAACATTTTATATCACGTATAAAAACACATATATATATATATATATATATATATATATATATATATATATATATATATATATATATACAAGGTGGCGCAAAAGAAGTCATCCGATGTTGTTTGGCTCTTATTTTTTTTCTAAATAAAAAACTTCGATTCTGTTTTTTGATTATGTTTATTTAGACCTTTAGAATTAATTGTGTTAAGTCGAGAAGATGATATCGGATAAATGAGAAGAGTTACAGAAACGCAATACTGTTATATACATAAGTCTTTTGGCGTATTTTAAGAATAAATTGTGTAGTTAATAACACTAATATCTATGGTTCAGAAATTTTTCAGATCTGTCGTTAAATTTTGAAAACAGAGTGGAGTAAGTTCATAGTCATAAGTGTTGCGGCTGAAGTCTGTAAAGAAAAGAGAAAAGAGAAGATAACAAATGTTAGTGTTAGTATGTATGTTAAATGTTTGTTTACTGCTTACCTATCCCGTTCGCTATGCAATGTTAGTCTTAAGTTGTTGGTTGTCGTATGCTTCTCTGCCTGTCCTCTGCTCGGGCTATAACATAAGAAGAGAAAATAAAAAAAAACTAACAACAGCAGAATAACATGTATGTAGTTACATACAATACTCACCTGCTAAAGCTGTTACAGTTCTCCAAGATCGGTTCCAAGCTGTTGCATTGTTCTGTAAATAGAAAATAAATGTGTATGTGAACATTAGGTTAACATGAGGTTTGTCAGTGTAAAAAAAAAAATTTATAAGGTTTAAGATTAGGATTTGTGAAGTTAATTTTGATCAGGATATCACGAGAATAATACCAAAAATTCGAGAAAATTTTTCTCTACGAATTGGTAATATTTCCGTGCATCGTCAAATAAAATTTAATTCAAAATCCGATTAAAACTACTTAACGATACATATTCGCGCCAAATGTTTTCCATCTTGTCTTCATTTTCCGTCCGCATAAAGACGCGCGCCAAAGCGAGAAAGCTAGCGGTGTCTGTTAATTTAGTCTGTGGGGGTAGAAGAACCTGAGGAAATGTTAGCTTTAGAACACAAAAATAGTTTCTATATATGCAAGAAGTACTTACCGTCAAACCAAATTAATTTTGTTGCAGTGAAGTCGCGTTTTAAATTGCTTGAATAATTATAAATGATTGCAAATAAAAATGTGTTAATTGAATTTTTTTATAAAGGTTAGAGGATAAGTGTTTAATTAATATAAAGATAAAATTTAATACATTTAATTTTAGAAAGCTTAAGATAAAAAAAAGTTTATCACGGTCGGCATATAAACATTTAAAGAGGAAAACATAATCCCTTTGTGCAAAAACTTTATGTAATGATAAAATAACCTAAAAATGTTTAAAACAATTCAATAAAATTTATGTCGTGTTAAAATTTTTTAGTGAGTTCCGGAGTTTTGTTATTGGCGGCTTACCAAAAATTTAATTCTTTTTGTGTGTCAAAGAAAAAAAGTAAGTTTTGTTTAAAATAAAATAAGTTTTGTTTTGTAACTAAAAGAATATTTTAAATAATTAAAATGTGAAAAAGAAAAAAAATCAGTTGATATAATTTAATAGTGAAGTAAAATAAATATTAATTTTTGTTAAAAAAAATGCTAGTTTGACCATGCTAAGAAAAAAATAAGGAAGTAAATTGCCTTAACGATTTTGAATATTTTTTTTGTTGTTCGCAGCGTGGCTGGCCGCTATCCATTTTTTTTTTTTGTAGGATCTCCGAAGAAGTCTTACGGACCAGGGCCTACGGACAATTCCAGCTAAGTCAGCCACACAGGTTTTTTTTATATATACCAGTTTTGGTTTAAAAATTTTTCTATAAAACAACAAAAGTATTTAAAAAAAAAAAAAAACAGATCAAAGCTTCACGTAAGACCTTTTGATCCAACAAGGCAAATAATTGTTTTTTTTTTTTTTGTCATATAAAATCACGATAAAAGTGACACAAAATTTTTTTTATTCGCTGCAACAATAAATGACTACACAATTTTCATTTTTTTTCCGGAGCCATCGTTGGAAGTTTAACTGAGCATCCGCTCCACCCTAGAGTCCGCGTACTTTACGCGGACAATAGTATTAAATCTACTTTTTTTTTGTTAAAATTTAATATTAAGTTTTTTTTGTACACGGAAGTTGCAGCGACGTACTGTAGTGTAAATATTCTTTTTGTTGCACATATTATTTATTTTAAAAGTGTCCAAATACTATTTTTTTTGAAAACCCCCTTTATCAAATGTCCCTTAAAGAGCTCTTTAGGTAGGGTGGATCGAAAAGATCAATTTGGTAATTTTTATGTATGTGGTAAAATTGTCTCGATGTACATTGAAATTTTTTTTTGCATCTCTGCCACTTCCAACTGCTAGTTAAAGTTTTGTTTTTTTTTTCATATTTTCATATGAAGTAGTTCTGTGTCTGCTTTTGATTCAACTGTTTTGATTTAAAGTAAAGTGCACATAATAAAGTTTACAGTGTCGTAGTGAGTAGGGTGTCGTAAAGATCACCGCCAGTCCGACGAGCTTGCAAGAGCACCGCTAGGTGTGCACGCCTTCCTACTTCCCTAGTCATAATGTTTAGCCTTATACTCTCATCACCAAACATGGACGAAGCTGCTGAACTCACGAAGCACACTACAAATGCACCGGGAAGAATAATAGGGTATACAAAATCTGCAACGTCCACTTATTACAACCACAATTTGTTAAATTAATGCCTGGTTTCCACTGTGTCATTTTTATGTGTCATAGTGCCATTTGTAATGAGAACGGTAGTGATTTACATTTGAAGTCAATTTATGACAACGCAATGGCGAAACATATTATGACCTAGTGGAAACACCTCCGTCAAACCGTTATGGCATAAAATGAATAGCAAACATTTATGGCATACAAGTAATTTTTTTTTAAGAAGAGAAAGATGAAGAACAAAAAAATAAATCAGCTGTTTTTCTTTCTTTACTTTTTGTCGGCGGTGGTATAAAACGGTAATGTTTGTGTGCAGTGCACGTTGTTGATGTTGCATATTGTAGTTTTACCCATAAAAAAAAGAGCCACCAGACTAGAAAAGCTATCGCCTGATGCCAGGTAACGCAACGTTACGGCCACTCTCTCACCGGCGATATCGCTTCTCTAAATTGGGTGTCTTCTGTTTTTATATACGGCGGCAGACGGTGCACCTAAAAATCAAAGTCGTCAACTGACTTTCCCAACAATTTTTTAAACCACCGGGGGTCTTCATGTCTTAAATTTCTGAGGAGCGTTGTATAAAAGCCATTATTGGGTCGGAATCCCAAAGCTGGACGTACCCACCATTCGTGATTTCTTTTTCTTTGTTTTCTTTTTTGTTCCTGCAAAACAGCAGCCAAACACAAAACCGCTGTAGCAACTTGTATATTCTTCTTTTTATTCATTTTTAATACGGTTTAAATGATAACAATTTTCCTAAAATGACATGAAAAAACCAACATGTTGGCATTTCAATTTGCAAATGACAGAAGAATAAGACCGAAGAAATTTTGAAACAGCTGTTTTTAAATTTTTAAATGACGCCAATAGTGGGAACGCCAAAATAGAATATGGCAACGAAATTTTATGACTAGCGTTGCCATATCATTTTTGTGCCAGTTTTCATGGCGTAATGGAAACACATTATGTGTAATATGGCACCTTGTCATATGAAGTCATTTCAAAATGGCATTAAAAATGACACTGTGGAAACCAGACATAAGTTTGTATGGTCACTGTCGATATATTCACAAAAAATAGACTTGATTTGTTGAATTTAACGCCCACCGCATTAACTTAAGAAACATTACAACGGGGAGGAACGAGAAGTTCCGCTAGCTTCTTATTTTACACATATTTCGGAACAAGTAAAGTTTAGCCCAGTGACTCCGATTATATTTTTTTTACCAGTTAAGTGGCCTTGAGATCTGAATTTTTGAGTGTAAATGAAAATGATAGGAAAGGCGTGGCATGGGGGCGGTAAAGCTTTACAGTTGAAAATTACGTTTTTTCTTAATTTGAAATACTCGCTGAGGTTTATTTGGATCTGTATGATTAAGGTGTTAAATGAAAGGTATTTAAGAGATCTTTGGAACCTTATATCATTTTTCGTGATATCTTAATAAGGTTTTGAGATAAAAGCATTTTTATATTTTTGCTTCGGAATTCTGCGTAGTCGGCCTACGGCCGGAACATTGAAGGAATCACCCTTAAGTAGGACCTTAAGTCCGGGCCCGAATCAACAGTAATCACCCTACAGTATTCTGCGTGGCAGGCCTACGGACGGAAAATTAATAAAGCCTTAAGTCCGGGCCCGAATCAACAGTAGTCACCCTACAGTATTCTGCATGGTTGGCCTACGGCCGGAAAATTTAATATAAAACCTTGAGTAGGGCCTTAAGTCCGGGCCCGATTCAACAGTAGTCACCCTACAGTTATCCTGTGTAAAATCGCGTTTTTTTTTCAAATTTTGAATAAAATTAAGTACCAAATAATGTTAAAATTCTTATTTATCGAAAAAATGAGAAGTTAGGTAAGATGTGTACTATATCAAATGAAAGGTAATTAATTTAGCTTTAGTAATGTTTTATTAAAATCGGGTCATAATAACGCATTTTTACGAAAAGTTAACCCTTGAAAGCCAAAATTCCGAATAAAAAATGCTTATATCTCAAAAACTTTTTAAGATATCGAAAAAATGATATAAGGTTTTGAAGAACTCTTTAATAACTTTTATTTAACACCTCAATCATACAGATCCAAAAAAAACTCAGCGAGTATTTCAAATTAAGAAACAACGTAATTTTCAACTCTAAAGCTTCACCGCTCCTATTCCACGCCTTTCCTATCATTATTTTTACATTAAAAAATTCAGCTCTCACGGCTACATATCTGGTAAAAAGAAAAATTAAAATTGGAGCTACCGGCCTAAACTTTACTTAAGCCCATATTTCTATTAAAAAAAGGACAAGGCTTTGTAATATAAGCTATTATATATATATAATGTGTATATATACATATATACAAACTTAACTCGTTTAATTGAATGTGATTTGGCAAATATTTTAACAGCTGTTATTGTTGTGTTGCCTGAATGCCTTATTTTAACATCAGAGAAAAATGTCACATCTGGCAACACTAATAAATGACTACTTTGTACAACTTCCTCACTTTTACAAAATGATTACTTATTCTGTTTTGTAGGCTTGATCATTAAATAAAGAGAGTAAATAAAGTTAAACGGTATTGTAGTCGATTCTAATAAAAATTAATACACATCAAGTTAACTAAATAACTGTTGTAGGCAAACTGACTTTGGCGTTAGACGCACTTTAGACGATGTCAGTCCATTACAAATTTAAAAGCACCCTAGATTTCGATACAATCACGTTTGATGGGCTCCATATTTCTGTGGGAGACCTCAAGAAAGCTATATTGCAACAAAAACGTTTGGGTAAAATTACTGATTTTGACTTACAAATAACGAACGCTCAATCAAAAGAAGGTTAATTTTACAGTTGGAATTTTGACGATGTCAGATTGTTACATTTTTCAATACATTTTTAGATTATAGTGATGATTCTTGCTTAATTCCCAAAAATACGTCACTGATTGTTGCACGAATTCCGTTGGCACATCAACCAAAAAAGACATGGGATCCGCAGGCGGAAAAGGCAGCCTTAACGCGTACAATATATAAAGTGGAAGGCGTTGGATTGGATCTTTCTAAAATGAAGGGAAGCGAAGAAGAAAAAATCCAAGCAATGATGCTCCAAAGCACTGCTGACTACGATCCAAAGAGGTAAAAACTATGCTATGTTTTAAATTATAAAAAAAAGTTCATTTTTTTGTTTCCTTTAAAGGTAGGTAGGTAGGTAGGTAGGTAGAGTGGCTGTCAGACGACACACCTAGGCCTGTTGAAGGCCCATTGTGATATCACCGGAACTTAAATAGCACTTTATACTCTTCCTCTGGGTCTCTCTTAAACCAGTTTGTGGACTTAATTTAACTGACTACTTTTGTCAGTTTGATATCTGCAACTTCCGTGATGATGTCTAGAAAGTAGAGTCCAAGAAATTGAAACCTTCTACTTAGAGCCATGCACTTGCATAGAAGATGTTCGACATTCTCTTCCTCATCTGCGTCTTGACAACTCCTACAAGAGTCGTAAAAAGGTACCCCCAATCTGTTGGCATGTCTCCCCAAGATAATGTCTGTCCTGCTAAACTTCAGTAGACGAGTTGTTCGACCCATATTTGTCTACTAGTTACATAGGTTGTGTATTGTCTCCAGCGAATATTGGATATAACAATGGTATATTTATTTATTAATAGTTTGCATGTTGCTAATGGCATATGTATATTTTCTTTGTCGGGACAGATTTGTAGCGTAGTACCCAGTCTAGCTTACTCATCTGCCTTTCAATTTCCTTCAATGTTTCTATGACCTGGTACCCAGATTAGATTTATCGTAAAGTATGGTGTAAGCACATCTAATAGTTCGTGACACTCCTTCACTATCTTAGATGTGTATCGGAATGCTTTTAATGTCCTCAGAGCCGCCTGACTGTCAGAGTAGATATAAATTTCTTTGGAGGTAAAAACGCTCTTACCTAGTGTTAGTAAACTTTCTTTAATGGCTATAATTTCTGCTTGGAAAACACTGCAATGATCAGGTAAGCGGAAGGAGATACTTGTGCTTAACTTTTCCGAGTAGACATCTCCTTAAACTGTTTCGTTTAGTTTAGAACCATCAGTATAAATACTGATACCTTTATTACAATTTATTATACCATTGTCCCAATCTTCCTTTGAAGGAATGATCGTGGTAAAATAATTGACTAAGTGTGGCCTAGCCGAGTCATAGGAGTCGGTAGTACTGGGGATAAAAGGAAACTTACTGAGTATACATAGATGTCCCTTATTATTGGAAGATATAAGGGATAGTTCCCTAAGACGTAGTGCCGATATAGCTGCTAGTCTATAAATAATCAAAATTAAAGCTCTAAAATTACTAAAGTTAAAAAGGTAATTTTTTTTTTATTTATAAAAATATTGTACAAATATTAGTTAATTTAAAAATTTTTAGAGAATGCATTTATAATATTTGTTCACCGAGTTGGATTGATTGGATATTATCTGTTAAAAAGCAGTAAACAAATCATCCATTTTAAAAATGTTAATCAAGTTTATAATAAAAAAAAAGTATTTGTTGAATTCAAATGCACTTACCTCTCACATGTACATTCACATTAACATTTCAAAATTTGTTTTGATTGCATTTATTTTCTATTGAGTTGTGTTTCATTCCATCACAGACTATTCTTACTCGATTTGTGTTTACTTAAACACCAGTTTTGAATAAATCGACTAGTTACAGAAACGCACTACTGATATTTTGGTACACAAACGATCTTAAATAAGATAAATCTGTATACCCTTCGCCACGTGCAAGTGCACGTACCGAATGGTATATTGAGATTGTTATTCCGTTTGTAACGCCCAGAAGAGAGCGTATTAGGTATGACAAAGTATATATATATAAATGATCAGCGTCGGATTCTGAGTCGATTTAACAATGTCAGTCCCTCTGTCTGTCTCAGCGATTACAGCAGTTTTTAAGAGCTATCGAGCTGAAATTTGGTATGTGCGCCCATATTCTCCAAACGGGCAAGAACGGACCAAAACTACTACCCCCTCCCACATAAACCATTTCCATGCAAAAAAAAAATTAATCAAAATAATTCTGGTTCAGATATCCTGTTCAAATTCAATATTATGTAACACAAAATTAAAAAAAGGGCGTGTTCTATTGCAGATAAACAATTCAATGTTTACTGACAAAAAACGGGAGTGATCGGATAATAATCACGACTAATTCCCAAACAAACTGCGCCTTTTTTGCGGATAAAATATTAAAAAAATAGTTACTATTTAATAAATTATATTTTTCTTTTGCCACGCGCACTTCAAAAGTTTCCCTTTTTTAATTTTAAAATTTAAAAAAATAAACCTTTAACGAAAAAAAATCAAATACTGTAATTCATATTTTCCATTGCACTAATTTAAACTATAACTGATTTTTACAGTTCACAGGTGCAAAGCTCATTAAAATTTTTAGCATTGTATGTGCGTGACATTAACAACGCATTTTAACAACGAGAGTAGCATCCCTAGTTTTTAGTAAACGAAATAGGAAGTGAAACGCTAAATTCCATCTTAAAGGAGTTCCTATGAAACGAGTGTAGTTTCGTTAGAATATAATCTTTGAAATATTAATTTATTTCTTTTTAGACATAATAACACTGGAAGAACACTTCACATTATTTTATAAATCTGTTTAATTATTATACCATTCGCAACGTGCACGTACCGATTGGTATATTGAGTTTGTTCTTTCGTTTGTAACGCCCAGAAGGGGGCGTGGTAGGTATGACAAAGTATATATAAATAAATGATCAGCGTCGGATTCTGAGTCGATTTAACGATGTCCGCCCGTCTGCCTATCTGTTCTAGCGATAACAGCCGTAGTTAGCTATCGAAATTTGGTATGCGAGCTCCTATTCTCCATGCCGAGGCTAAGTTCTAAGATAGGCCAGATCGGATCAAAACTACTGCCCCCTCCCATACCAACTACACCCTTACATTCGAAAATAAATTATTTTAAATAGTTCCAGGGCAGCGATCCAGTTCAAATTCAATTTTTAGCACTTTAGTAGTAACACAAAACTACTGACAAAAAATGGCAGCGATCAGATATAAACCACGCCCACCTCCCATACAAACTCTCCATTTTTTGCTGATAAAAAATTATTAATAATAGTTACAGAGAAAATTACCAATTCAAATTCGGTATTCAACACTTTGGTAGTAACATAAAACTACTAACCAAAAAGAGGCGTGATCCAATAAGAAAAACGTTCGCTTATAATACACACATGTAGCACTTATGTGCTATAAGAAGTACATTTTTTGTTGTCACTGAAATGGCGGAGGGTATATGAGCTTCGGCTTGGCCGAAGATAATTCTCTTACTAGTTTTTATTTAATTTTTACTGTTGAAAAAAAAAGTGAACATTGAAATATATTTAAAGCTAAGTGTATATGTATTTTCTTTTCTAGGGCATATAAAATATATTTTCATATTTGTTCATTCGCGTGTGGATACTTCTTAAATCATTGTTCTGAAAAGGAAATGCAAATCGTATTTATATAAAGAACTGATTGACATAGAACTTTAAAGAAACAAGTATTGCTTTATCAAATATTTTTTGCTTAATCAAATAAATAAATTATGTATAATAAGTAAAATGTACTATTAACTGTACGTTAATTAAATTATTTAAAATACGTAGTAATACAGGTAGGTTCCCGAAACCGTTGCGGAAATGTAAAGTAATCGATTTGAAAACGAGGGAATTATTTTTGGTGTTCTAGAAAACGTACGTTTTAAAATTTTGCAATTTTACAATTTTTCCTATTCAACTCGTTATAACATTTCTACTCGTCATTTTTCTGATCAGCTCGTTATTTTTCTGAACAGCTGATTGCTGTTGACGAAGAAAAAAGAAAAAATTATTTGTAAAATTTTTGGTAATTCCCTATAATGTCCACTGTCGTAGCTGAAAAACACCAGTGAACCAGAGACACTGAGTCACTTCATCTGCGACTGTCCGGCTTTAGCAAGAGTCAGGCTTCGTACACTCCACTCCGCCTTTCCAACCTCATTAGAAGTCTTATCTGACTACCCACTAATGAACATTTTAAAATTCCTCAACAATTCAGGATGGCTCCAGCATTGATCCCTCCCCGCCCTTCAGGAGATCGTGGTAACAAAACGCGTTTAATTATGCTACTTGTACTGGTGGAGTTCCACTAGTTTTCTCGCCACTTATACTACTACTAATATATGTTGGTAAACAAATTCATACAAATATTCGATTTTTTCTGATGCTCCTCCAAAAAGTTTATAATAATTTTTTCTAATAAATATTACATATTTCTTTTAATTTTATTTAAATTTTGTTCAATTCAAATTAATTTTCATGCAGTATTTTTATTTTCGACCATTGCTGCAGATGTGAATTCAAACTGGTTTTTTTAATGCGGAATCGATTTCTGGAACCTGCACATTTTTGCGAAATTGGTTTTGAAAACGGTGAAAAACCAAAAGAACACCAAAAAAGAACCTGCCTGATAGTTTCAATTAAACTAATAATAATAATTTAATTAAAGTCTAATAACATTAAACACAAAACTTACAGCGATAATTCAGGAAACACCACGATTAACAGATTAAAAGACAATTCACTGTCAAATTGATTCGTGCGATTCAAGAAACAAAATTGTTTCACTCCTTGATGTTAAACAATTGAACTCTGATATCAAAACTAAAACTTTCAGGGAACTATCTTCCACATGATATGATAGGCGATACATAGGCGAAAAATATCTTCCAACTATCCTCTATGCGACAAACAAGCAATAGCAATACTATCAGGGAACTATCTCCAGACTATCGCAACGGACGATTTATTGTGTATCTATCTTAAAAATGCGCGTACAAAGTATATCGCCTATCTATCATTTGGATGATTGTCGTCAAAATGTTTTCTGGGATTGTCGGATTGTCCAAGCTGTATTTAACATGTAAAATAGGAATAAGTAAAGATGACAACCATGATTGATGTAAAACAATTATTAGCTTTTTCGAAATAAATCGCAAACGAACAAACAAGCTACTTACTTAATACTTTAGTTTTATGTAACATATTTTTTGAATTCTAGTGGAAAATATCAAACCTTTTTTTAGAAGTGGGCGTTAAATTGATCCAACGATTTCCATTTTTGGTGAAGTTGTCGACATTATCCATAATATCATTTTAGAAGCAATATTAGCGAATTACTAGAATATTTTCCTTTTTTTTTTGTTTTTAAAGTATGCGTTTTTTGCATTTGGTTCATCTATTGAAACTAAAGTTTTAACAAATCTATAAGTACGTGTTCTTCCATTTAGATTTCCTCAGAACCTAAGAGCTTCATTAAAAACTTCTTTATGCAAATCGGTTCTTTTGTCACTAAATAACAATAAAAACCATGTAATCTTCAAAAAACATTTCTACTGGGATTTCACCAAAGCCAATACGTGACCTTCAGAACTTTTTTTGGGAAAACCTATTTTATTGACTCTAAATAACAACAAAACGTTCTCCCACTAGAATTTCCTCAAACAAGCGTGTTCTCCAGAACTTTTTATGCAAATCGGTCCTATTGGTTCTTTTTATCAAAAATTAATTCCACTGGATTACTATAGAATCGAAACGCCAATAGGTTCTATTAGTTGAGATGGATATTTGGTCCTAATGCATCTGGTAAAATTTGAACAGCCCTAGTTCCAGCTCGGACACGACCAAATGTGCGGCGACAAAATAAATTAAATTCGTTTCATCAATGTATGCAACTAGTTAACCGGCTTTTATTAAAAATACAATGTGCATTCTAAGGCATTCCATCCTGAACCACGGAATCTAGGGACCTCGGACGTTTTTCAATCTCGAAATCGCGGATTTTAAGAGTCTGGAATATTGAGTTTGTTTTTCCGTTTGTAACGCCCAGAAGGGAGCGTGGTAGGTATGACAAAGTCTATATATAAATGATCAGCGACGGAATCTTAGTCGATTTAACGATATCCGTCCGTCTGTCTGTTTGTCTGTCCATCTTTCCCAGCGGTAACAGCCGTAGTTTCGAGCTAATATTTGATATGCGAACTCCCTTTCCCTAAGTTCTAAGATGGGCCCACTTATAATAGAGCCATGTAGCACTTATATGCAAAAAGAAGCACATTTCTTGGTGTCACTGAAATGGCGGGAGGGTATATGAGCTTTGCTAAATGTATTTTTATTTGTTGTTTAACGATAATGCACAAATATATGTGATCTTATAATGAATTTAAAATGAATGAATTTGTTTTATTATTTAATTTAATGTTAAATGCGTCATATGCACGAAAATAACAAGAATTAATTTTTAAATTTTTGTTTATTGAATGTATTAATATTTTTATATGTATGTTAATCCTTACTAATATTATAAAGGGAGGTGTATTTCTTTATTTATTTACAATATTTATCTATTTCTTCTTGTTTGTACCGTTTTCACGCCTAAACGGCTGAACCGTTTTACTTCAAACTTGGAACATAAAGTCAATTAAAACGATTATTTCACTAATAAAATTCCAAAAAATCTCAAATTAGGAATTTGAGTTGGTATGGTTACTGTCGACAACTCCACGAAAAGTGGAAGTGGTTAGATGAATTTAACGCCCACTGCCGTAACTTCGTAACGCGATGGTCTACAATGATAAAACTTGGTATTTAGGTGAATGGTGACAAAATCTACCATCTCACAAAAATTGGGCGTGGTTGGATCAATTTAACGCACACCGCGATATCAGGAACGTTGTGACCAATGATGATAAAATTTGATATAGAGGTGTATGATGATGAAATCTATCATCTCACAAAAAGTGGGCGTGGTTGGATTAATTTAACGCCCACCGCTATATCTCAGGAACGCGATACTCTACGAAGATTAACGTTTATATAAAAGTATATGGTGACTAAATCTGCCATCTTACAAAAAGTGGGCGTGAACGCTCACCGTTGTAGCTCAGAAACGTGATACTGTACTATGATTAACTTTAGTGTGAAGGTGTTTGGGAACTATATCTACCATCTCACCAAAACTGGCGTCTATTTAACACCTACCGCCATAGCTCAGGAACGTGATGTACTACTATGAAGGAATTTGGTTCATAGTAACTAAATCTGACCAGATAGTCCTACTACAATTTTCGTTACATACAAATGCGAATACCGGGGAGGTTAACTGCAACAGTTGCGAAACTCAGTTTAGAGGTACATGGTGACAATATTTACAAACACGCAATGGGGAGTAACCGGAAGTTCTGCGTACAAATTTGGTATAAAATTATCAAATTAACCAGATATTCATTAACAAATAAACTAAGATTTCATTCTATTAAAAAAGAACCCGGGCACCGCCGGGTAATATAAGCTAGTAAATAATAATAGTACACAAATTAACTTGTGTCTTTTTGGACCGGAATCCCAAAAAATCTCGGAATTGAATGCCTTAGTGTGTACGTAATCTGCTCTTTTAGATTTATTTTCTACACTGGTTGATGGTTGACACTTTTAGAAGTAAGCACCCTTCCTATGTTGAGATTCATTAACGTTATAGTACAGTCCTCTTCAACCCATTCAAGAGTGTAGTCTAAATCTTCCTCCCTAAGAGCTTAAGTCCACCCTTTTATAGCATTCAATTTAAAGAATGTGCGTTTTTGTAATTGAGACCCAAATGTCCAGCCAATAGCACCCAATCGTCGCCTCTGCTTGCTGCTTTCACCACTCTGCTTCTATATTGGTTTGAATATTTCCTTATTATTATTATTATGTTTGGGGAAATGCTCTGCGTCCTATAGAAATATTGTACCCCCTTCAAGATAGTAGTGTTCTTACAGGCCCTATAGTTCTAAAAGATTTATAGTATTTCTGTAAGTCCTATTACTGAAATAAATTTTAGTATAGAGCCTATCTCCAGTAGTTTCAACATGTCGTCAGGTACCTGGTAGTGTCCCAAGTGCTTTTTCCGACTTTGCAATTGTGCTGGACATTCTCCCAAAATGTGTATTGGAGTTTCGGTTTCCTCCTCACAGAATCTACACAACTCATTGCTACACCTTCCAAGTTTTGCCAGGTGATAATTCAGCCTGCAGTGCCCTGTCAGAAAACCCGTTATGATTCTCATACTCTCTGTTGTTAGATTCATGCAATCATTAAATCTTTTTAGTTTGTGCGATCCTAAAATAGTTTTTGAGTGCTCCAACCCTGGTTGATTGTCCCAGTATGATGCTCGAAGTTTATCCTCCTCTTTATTTAAGAGTATGGTTAAGTACTTTTTTCCAATTCCACAAAAGGGTTCGGGTCCTATAAATGGGGTAACTGCCCCTTTTTTTGCGAGTTCGTCTGCCTTCACATTTCCTTCTATTCCTACATGGCCTGGAACCCAAAGTATCCAGACCTTGTTCTGCGATCCAAGCGTATTAAGATTCTCAAGGCAGTTTTTTACCAGTTTAGAGTTTACCTGATAGGATTCGAGTGCCTTGATAGCCTTTTGACTGTCAGTTAGAATCGCAATGTTCTGATTCCGGTAGTTCCGTACGAGGTTGAAGTAAACACACCAATCTATGGCGTATATTTCCGCCTGAAAGATACTGGTGCATTTGCCCATGGATTCGAAGTATTTCATCCTTGGCCCATACACCCCCGCTCCTGCTCCTTCGTTAGTAAGAGACCCGTCTGTATACCAGGTTATCATTTGTTGGTTTATATTGTAGGTTTCAAGCAAACCCACCCAATCTTTTTTATTACTTAGTTTTGTTGTAAACTTTTTAGTAAAACTAAACTGTGTTATTATATTATCTCTCGGTATTGAAATTTCAGGAAATTGCCTCGCAAGAATATCAAACTTTTTGCGATTAATGCAGTGTCCAGACCCGATACTTCCTCCATACATTCTATACATGGCCCTCTTCGCTTGCATCTGTATATAGATGTGAAGAGGTGTTAATTCTAAAAGGACTTCTAGGGACGCTGATGGACAGGTTCTCATAGCCCCAGTTATGCAAACAGATGCTAGTCTTTGAAGTTTGTTTATTGACAGCTGTTTGCCGCTTCGTTCTATCTGACCAAATAATCGCTCCATATGCGATCAATGGTCGTACAATTACTGTATACATCCATCGTAGTATTTTTGGTGTACATCCCCAACTTTTCCCGGCAATAGATCTACATGTCATAAGTGCTCTTGTAGCCTTCTTTGTTAAGTTACTAACATGCGTTTTCCAGAGTAGCTTCTGGTCGAAAGTAATTCCCAGAAATTTTACCTCTGTATGTAGTTTTACCTCCGTACCATCCAGACGAATGGTCTTTATGTTTTTAAGTTTGTGTTTCCTTGTAAATGGTACGATTGTAGTTTTTGCTGGATTGATATTCAGTCCTACTTTTAACCACCATTTCTTCGTGACTCTTAGTCCCAATTGAATTAAATCACATAGAGTGTTTTCAAATTTGCCTCTACATATTATTACTACATTATCAGCATAACCCTGGATCATAAGTCCAGAATTTGTTAATTCCTCCAGAAGTTCGTCTATGACGATACTCCACATTAGCGGAGACGTTACCCAACCTTTTGGACAACCTTTTGTCGTATTTACGACCAGAGACCCTGAACTCATTGGTATCTCGACTGCTCTAGTCTTCAGCATGGTTCCCATCCAACGTGCCAGGGTATTATTGACCCCCATTTGGATGAGAGCTTCTTTTATTGCTTCATGCGTGGTGTTATCGAAGGTCCCTTCGATATCTTTGCTTCAAGGGTGTCATGTAGTACACCTGTTAATTGATTCAGGGCAGTTTCGGTCGATCTACCTGCCCTGTATGCGTGTTGGCATGGATGAAGCAGTACACTTACTAAGACCGTCTTCCTTACATAATTATCTATAATTTTTTCGAGAGTCTTAAGTACAAATGAAGTCAAGCATATTGGTCTGAAGGATTTTGGGTGAAGAGGATCCTTCTTCCCTGCCTTCGGAATGAAGACAACCCTTGCTCGTCTTCACGCCTTTGTTATATAACCCAGGGCTAGCAATTTTCATAAGTGGATGAGAAGAATTTCTATACTTTTTTGCAGCAGGCCGGGAAATATGCCATCCACATTCGGTGATTTAAATGGTTTAAAAGTGCCCACTGCCCACCTTAGTCGTGGTTCTGAGCATATTTCCTTCGCTACCTTTCAGTTTTCTTTATTTGTTCCACACAACGATTCTGGGTTATGTAATGTCGTTGGCTTAAAAGATCCCGGAAAGTGAGTATTGAGAAGTAGCTGGGCCTTTTCCTCCTCACTCTCAGTATAACTTC
Source organism: Suillia variegata (assembly GCA_949127995.1). Taxonomy (NCBI): domain Eukaryota; kingdom Metazoa; phylum Arthropoda; class Insecta; order Diptera; family Heleomyzidae; genus Suillia; species Suillia variegata. The sequence goes on from OX421842.1 coordinate 31,933,816, forward strand.
CATATTCTCTTTTCAAGCTGACGGAAGATATGGTTTTATCTTTTGCCATGACTTTGTATAGTTTGGAGGCATCAGTAGTCTGATCAATATTTTCACAAAATCTTCTAAAGCTTATTCGCTTCGCTTCTCTAATTCCATTGTTATATGTCGTTAGTAAGCTTCTATATCTTGTCCAATCCCTAGTCTGTTTTGATCTGTTTAACAGCCTGCGAACCTCAATTCGCAGTTTAGCTAGGTCTTTGTTCCACCAAGGTACGTCTTTGGATGAGTTTACTGTACTTATCGGACAGCTCTCCTTAAATGCATCAACGACAACCCTGTTGAAGTTTTCCACCATTGTGTCTAATTCTAATTCATTTCTGATATGGTTGCCAACCTTTAAGATAGTTGTATTATTACTCAGATTATCTAGATACAGGTCCCAATTTGTTTTCTTGGGGTTTCTAATTCTTCTATTGATAGTGGGAGAACCTACAATGTCAAATCTAATTATTCTATGATCAGACATTGATGGCTCACTCGACACCCTCCAGTTATTGACTAACTCACTCATAAAAGTATTTCCTAGTGTTATGTCTAGTACCTCTTCTCGTGTTCTAGTAACAAAAGTTGGTGTATTACCCAGATTGAAAATTTCTAATCTATTTCTGAGAATAAATTCAAGAATGTACTCACCCCTTTTGTTGGTGTCCGTGCTCCCCACGCCTCGTTGTGAGCATTGGCATCGCATCCGAGTATAAGGGGTAGTTGCTTCTTGCTGCAGTATCCCACCAGTTTATCGACCAAATCCGGTGGAGCATGGACGTCGTCTCCTGGGAAATATGCCGATGATACCACAACATCCCGAATGCTACCATTGATGGCCATCGGTGTTTGAACCGCTACTAAGTCCCCAGACAGGAATTCTGAAAGACAAATATACTTCAAACATTTGTTTATTAATATGCAGGCTCTTGGTTTTTCGCACCGAATATCCCAAATTACCTGCGTATCTTTTCCTGCCAGACCTCTAATCTGCCCCCCGAAAACCCAGGGTTCCTGGACCAGCACTAATCCAATATTGGTCTCGGTGGCTGCTCTCGCGATTACTGCCGAGGCAGCTTTCGCGTGATGCATGTTAATCTGCGCAACCTTAGTGCTGGTCAATACAAACTTATTGCTGCGAGTCTTCATCCGTTGTCAGAGTATCGACCTCTGACAAGGCGCCTTCCTGGGATTCATCATCTATGTTTAGCAGGGTGAGGTCGATGTCGTCAAGCCCATCTACTTCGTGTGGAAGCAAATTGACTTCCTCGACCTGCTCTTTTTCAGCTGCTTCGATAACTTCAGCTACCTCTTTTGGAAGTTCTTCCTTTTCCTTCGGTGGATCGCCCGAGGAAGCTGCAGTATTGTCCGGTTTAGTTACACGTGGTTTATGCAGATGGACTGGGATGGAGCCGAACCTGTATCGAATGATGCAGTCGTTTTTTTTTATCGCGTCGAGCGATCGGTCATCCACTCCGATCGTCATTAGCTTGCCCTTGCCTTCATCCTTACTCCTGAAGATTCTCCACAGGTCTGTGTGCAGACCCTCATTTTGGGCAATAATGAGGTTTAGGAGCATCCTCGTATCCACTCCTGCAGCCTTGGGGAGATAAATAGTCATCATGTGCACACTGGGTATGTTCTCCCCATTGCACGTTGACAACTCAACTCCCTTCCAGCTGGCCAGTTTTGGGACCGTTAGTTCCAGCCATTCAGCCGTTTCCTCGCCAACGCAGTCCACCAGTATGAGGCCTGGCCTAAAATGAATACCGTCGAATTGGATTTTTGATCTCCAACCCTTAAACATTTCTCCTACGATGGCGTCTTCAATCTGTCCTAGCTCCTCACGCGTGAGTATATGCTCCGGATACTTTTTTGGTAGTATGGCCAGTCTAATTGCCTTGGCGGCGCTAGCATAACTAACACCAGGCTTCCTGGTTCTTACCTTAAATTCAGGCGCTATACGCTTAGATTCGTCGGCTTTATTTTTCTTAGCCGCATTGCCTACCTGCGGGCTAATTTCCTCCGCGCTCCTCTTCCTAGCACTTGTCGTCGGCGAGTTTTTGGGGCGGTCTAGTACCTTCTTTATGGCCTCCTCTGGCGTTAAGCCTTCCTTGAGGCACCTGCGCGACTCAATCCCGTTGATTTCCGCACATCTCCCATTTTGGTCTGTCCGGATATCTGTCCAGTACTTGTCGATGGTTGTTCGTCCCTAGGGTCTACTGAACCACAACTTTCCTTCAGTTTCTGTATTCCTGTTCTAGGCTTGGAACCAATCTGAAGCTTGGTGTCCTTATCTTCCTTCCGTTTGTCAGTTTTCCTGCTGCTAGATGTTTTAGCCTGACGATCAGTATCTCGGATATAGTACTCCGCCTGATCTGCCAGTTGTGTTGCGGTATGAGTTCCCGCTAGTTTTTTGATTTTATTTATTTCCTCCATATAAGATCCCACGAGTGTAGGGGTAGGTAGGTCCGCCGTGTCATAGCCCCCAGTAACACGGTAAGGTCACAGTTACTCACTGAGTCGACCAAGTATCAGTGAGGCTCACGTTAGAGACTGGGCTATTTAAAAAGGGCCCCCAGCCAGGCTGATCCTCGGCACGGGTCGCATGATACCTTGATCCGACCCTAAGACCTCCAACCATGATAAGAGTGCAGAAACAGGTGCTGTACTATTGATGAGTATCAAACACCTATCTTTCCATCCTTATCTTAGCTGGACACCCCCTGCTAAAATACAGGTTTCTGTGGTGTCCATTACCAGCCGGCACCCTCGAGGAGGGTTCAGTGGAGGAGTTTTGCCGACCGAATATTTCCTTAATAGTTTATGATCTACTGCTTCGCTGTTTATTTAAATTGTAAACGAATAGTATAAATAAAAGTTATAAATAAAAGTTTTTCGCTGAATAAAAAACTAATTCCCTGAAATAGTTCGTCTGTATATTGGACAAAAGACGGATTAAAAAATTTGCCTTGACCACGTTTCATATAAAAGGTGTCTGCATGGTAAAGCCGAAATAAATTTTTACGTTTCATGCCAACTTGATATATCACACATTTTTTGCAGTTGCAATGTTCATTTATTGGGAAAAAAAAAGAATTTTTAAACCAATTTCTTATTCGTGTTTTGTGATCGGTAGCGTACAGTCGATTTTTGGAGCTATTTGGATTGTGGTTACCACAGACCTTTTAGGCTAGTGGAAGTAACGGGATGTCAATAACGGGACGCGCGTTTGCTTACGGAAACGAGCACGAGTCCGCGTAGTGAAATTTGTCACACCGATTTTTATCGCGTCGCGTTGAATTTAAATTTAAGTTTTATTTTAGTTTATAACGATTAAACTAAAATAACAAAATTAAACAAAACTAAAACGACTTTACTTTTCGCGACGGACGGACGGATCAAAACAAAACAGGTGATGACAACAACAATGTTGCCAACCACTCAGTCGAAGATGGGGTGGGTTATTTTTTTTTGGGATTAATTAAAGGACTTTTAATTAATCCCAATCAAACTAAACGTTTGATTATAATTTTGGCCCCACGTTGGGCGCCAATTTGTCACACCGATTTTTATCGCGTCGCGATGAATTTAAATTTAAGTTTTATTTTAGTTTAAAACGATTAAACTAAAATTAAAAAAATTAAACAAAACTAAAACGACTTTACTTTTCGCGACGGACGGACGGATCAAAACAAAACAGGTGACAACAACAATGTTGCCAACCATTCAGTCGAAGATAGGGTGGGTTATTTTTGTTGGGATTAATTAAAGGACTTTTAATTAATCCCAATCAAACTAAACGTGTGTGATAAGACTTTAACTAAAGTTTTATCACACAGTGGGACAAAATTATAAAATAACGAAAGAAAAATTAATTTATTTACTTAAAAAAAAATTATCGCGACTAAAAAAAAACCCGAAGCCACTATAAATAACAACAAAAAAAAATATAATTTAAATGGACACTCGAATAACGAACTCGGCCGACTGCCGAAGTTCTCGCACAAATATTGCCTTCTGGATTCCACCCGAATCCGATCAACAGCAATATTCCTTCGTTATTGTGGCTCTAAAAATTATAGAGACAATAACTTTGACTCGTCCTCAAAACTAGGACTGAGCTCGAGCGTGGATAAAAAGGAAATATGAAAATTTTGGAAAACAAAGAAACTAAATAAAACAACACTCAAAAAAAAATATGAAAATACTAAATAAATAAAAACAAATAAAAATTTTGTCAAACTAAAAAGCCAACGGCGCAACTGCCGGGCAACAACAAATAAACAAATGGCACTACCGTCAAAGAAAAATACTCCCTTTTAGTTTAAAAACAAAAACCTCCGAATTGGGTTCGCCGACGAGATTTCTCAAAATCTTCGTGACCACAATTCTCTTCCTCCAACGCTGAACCCGAACAAGACCAAAGGCTGCTCCAGAAAATGTCGTCGTAACACAAACAAAATAAAACAAAAACCACAGCAGCCACAATTTAAACAAAAAAAAAGTCACTTTTAAAAATTAAAAAAAAAACACGAAGGTCGCTTAAAAAAAAGTTTGTTTGCACATTGTTCACATTGAACTGACCAAAACTGCTATCCTTGCAGATTTTGTTCCATTTCCCAAAAAAAAAAGTGAGAAATGGGCTATCAGCCATTTAAATGCAGAGAATACGGTTTACAGCAAACCAGAGTCAGTGTGAGGTGACCTGCCAAGAACCTTGTACGAAAATTCCCAAAATGGGGATTTCTATGAAATTCTGGCAAAGTACAGACCTCGCTCCCACCAAATCAAAAATGAACTTTGGAGGCATCTGTGCATGGTCGGCGTCATTCTTGGCTCCACAAGGGGCATAAAAACGAGGGAACAAACAAAACTTTTTAAAAGTATAATTTGACAAAATCTGTCCTTGTCCCGTTCGTATTTGGTTACGACTGTCAGTATCGTTCGCTAGCAGTTGGAAGAAAGAAAGTGGGTTTTTCGAAATCCCGCCAAGAGCTCCACAACCCAGTCACAATCTTGTGACATAACTATAAGTATTTTTCTTTTTAAACAAATGTTTGACAAAACTTATATTTGTTTTTAATAGTAATTTTGAACCGCGACAATGTATAAATAAAATTAATTCTATAATTTATAACTTTGGTTTGGCCAAATTCCCTAATGGATCCACCAACCTTACACATTAGTTGTAAGGGGAAGATGGTAACTTATATTCCAAAAAAAAAAAAAAAAACAATTTCTAACCGTTGTTAAGTTATTAAAGGTTTTAGCGTCATATTTTTTCTTACTTTGAATTTAACTCAGACACATTTTGGACGAACCTAAGTTCAATTTAAAGTTCAATAAAATCCGTTGCTTTACAGTACGCAAAACACAGTGTCAGGTGAAACTCCGTTTAATCGTTGCAAAATATAAACATGATTTTATGTGACGTACATATGATATTTTCTAAAGTAAATTTGATATTTCCTGAAGTACATCTGACTAACCTGAAATCTAAGTGATGTTTTCGTAAGTACATGTTTTATTCTTAAATTCTTTTGATGCTATATGAAAAACTCTTGATTATTCGGAAGTTAATTTAATGTTTTTTGAAGCACGTTTGACTAATCTAATATTAAAATTATGATATCTTCTCTTCATGTGATAATTCTGAAATAAAATTGACGCTTTCTAAAATCAACATTACCTTTTTTGAATTACTGTTGGAAAAGGAGTAGATCTACAGTTTATGGTCGAATCCGAACGGCTGGTTTTTTTAATCAATACAGGGCTCAGTACCCAATACAACACTACATGAGGACAAGCATACATACAATGTGTTTAACTGATTCCCGAAATTGGATGATAGAAGGGTAGGCTAAGGAAGGGGGACTCATGGCAAATGAGTTGGATAAGTCTAGATTTCGAAAGGAGATGCTGAGAGCTCGCTATACTCCAGTTTCCCAACTACCAACAACTACATCAGAAACGAAGTAGATAGGGTATAGTATAAATGTAATCACCCACAACCAAAGAAGGTATTATACGAAAAATTCCTGAAAATATGCTTCTTCATAGAGGGCGACAAGTAGAGATGTTGAAAACACAACCGTCATAATGTAAGCGCAAGCAAAGAACCATATGGTCGCACGTTTTACTAGGTGGCGTGAAAAGTGACCTTCTCAAACGCACAAGCACTGCAATAGCATAAAAGATTATGGTGCCTTAAAGTCCGTTCATATTAAGGCAGACGTCAAATTTTGGGCGATACAATCATTTGATTCGTGAATAAGGTAGATGGAGAATCAATTGAAGCCCTAAATCGTTAATTTTAGCCATGGTTGCGATGCTCTTGTGTGCCTGTGCATTGTCTTGCAAAAATATGAGGCCGTTTCGCTGCGATTTCGGGTTTTAATTGATTCAATAATGCGCAGTAATACTCGCTGTTAATCGTTTTTTTCTTTTTTGAGGTAGTTTATGGAGAGTATTTCATAACAATCCAAGAAAACTGACACCATAAACTTTACGACCCATTGAGCCTCGCACGTCCGCTTCGGATCACTCGTGCCGGCTTTAGTCTTTTTCAGATACCAATCGACGCCAAAGATACCAAAGTTCACCCGGTTTCGCATCAGCATGGCCAAACACGCAGCATGCATTATCTCTGATCATCGTCGGAATTTGAGGGGACTAAGTTATAAGATAGGCAAGATCAGACCAAAACTACAAACCCTCCAATGCAAGTTCCTTTTCTTGCGAAATTTTTTTTATAAAAACTTTATTTTAACAGACCTATTCCGGCAAAAAGGTATCAATCAATTGTCACGAAACAATTGATTAAATTTTGTTACCTTTATTTGATTTTGGTATTCTGGCAAAAAGGTATCACCAAAAAGCTTAATCAAATTCACCTTCGTGGTGAAAGCTTTTTATGACTACTGTGACTGAAATGTGAAAAAAGAAGAAGAGAAAAATGGAAAATATTTTTTTTTTTTGCATTAAGATTCCACATTGATGCTATAGAATCCTTTCCTATTCATGTAAAGGCTGAGTGGGTTACTTGCATCGTTTGCTGGTGGTGTAATTATGCCAATATGCGTGCAATCGATGGCTCCAATAGTGTCCTTGACATAAGTATTTATACGAACCCTGTCTTTGTATCAAGTAGTTCCTCAGTCATTGAAAATCGTATTTTGTTGGACTTGATTTGTATTATGAGTTGGGAAATGTAGTGCAATTAACGGGATACCGACGGTTGGCTCATGGATATTGCGAAATTGTGCCCAACACATTTTTGATAAGACCCATGTGCGTAGAAGGAAAGCGCTGCCAGGAACAGAAGAGTGAAAGGCATTGACGACACCTAAGCATCATGTGGTTTTAGTTCCTGAATCAGACTCCGGCAGAGTATTTTACTGACTCGAAAATACTGAACAAAAGCACTGTCCGACTTGCTGAATGGGTCGCTGCTGTCTCGCAGATGCTTTAGAAGTCGCCTCCTTTCAACAACTTCTTTTTTTTTTAACAAGAATCGCAGTGTCAACCACCAAAAACTCCTTCATTTTTATTGAAAATAAAATTTATTTTTGTTACCTACTCTATTTTCCGTAACAGTTTTTGAATCAATTGACACCGAAAAAGCTTTTTATAATTTGACAGATTACCAAATACAATCAATTGTCACCTTAGTATCAATTGAACTGTGGTGACTATTGACACTGCGCCAGAATAGGTCTGTTAATGTAATTATGTTGAAATAAAATTAGGGATTCATATTATAGCTGGAAATTTAAAAAATTAAAGAATATATTCTGAACATATCTTCATAAATTCCAGTAAAAGTAATTTTTAAGAGTACATTGTTTTTGTGTCGTTTTTTTACTGCGAATAGAACAGATTTACCTGAAGGACACGCATTGGCTCTTGAGAAATCGCAGTACAAGTGTTTTTTTTTTTGAACAGCACTTGGTTTTGTTGTTATATAATGCCAATAGAAACTTTGCATTTTATAGTTCTGTATCACCCGGTTATGTTTAAAAGAAATCTCTGTAGAAGTAATATTGAAAGACTACATGGTTTTTGTTGTTATTTAGTGCCAATAGAACCGATTTTCATTTAAAAGATCTAGAGAACATGCTTAGGTTTTGGAAAAATTCCACATTATTTACACATTACATTTTCTCGTCGACTATTACCAATCTGCTTGATTTCATCAAAATCGTTAGATCAGATCCGATCTTGAGATACTGTAAACAAATATATATACGATTACATCACTAATATTTCTCCTAGAAATGTCGACAACTTCACCAAAAATGGGCGTGGTTCGATCAATTTAACGCCCACTTTTAAAAAAGTGGTAACTGGTCATGGTATGTTATGGGCGGTGGTCATTAAATTGATCCAACCACGCCCAATTTTGGTGGAGTTGTCGACTGTGGTCATGCCAACTCGAATACCAAATTTAAGATTTTTAAGAGTAACATTAGCGTTATGATATAATTTTGCACTAACATTTCCAGACCCAATCTTGATATACATATGTTGTTAAAACAAAACAACCGAATATAAAGAAATACACTTCCCTTTACAATTTTAATAAGGCATCATTTAAGTTATAAATTTCCGAACCGTGTTGTGTAAATTCTTTTCTGCTAATGACGGACTGGCTATATATACAAGTGCATTTCGTCATTTTTTCTTTATATTACGCCACATTTTTTGATTGGTTAAACCCATATAAGGAGTTTCTCCAACATGGTGCCATATCGACTGTCCATAAGCCACCAACAAAAATAAATCCTCACAATACTTATAAAAAAAATTAATTTATATTAAACTGCGTTTGTATATATAGTACCTGTGAGACCGAGCTCGTTCGGCAGAGTATTTAATAATGCTACAGTTAAATTTAATATTTTAAAAAATGATTTCTGTACAAATTTTAATAACTGAAGAGTACATCGATTTTGTGGTAACTTTGTGCCAATAGAACCGATCTACAGTTGCGAGCAAAAAAATAGCAGTGCACTATAATAAACTATTTTTGTTTGTTTTTTAAATGGTTTTCTGCTCAAATCCTTACTAATATTATAAAGGAAGGTGTATTTATTTATTTTTGTTTGTACCGTTTTCACGCCTAAACAACTGAACCGATTTACTTCAAACTTGGAACATAAATCGGGATGGGTCTGGAAGGAATGATCGGCTATATAAAATCTGTCACGCCCACATATTACGCCCACTGCCGAAAATCGGGAACGTGAAGCTGTACAACCATAAAACTTGGTATTTAGGTGAATGGTGATGAAATCTACCACCTCACAAAAAGTGGGCGTGGTTGGATCAATTTAACGCCCACCGCAATATCTTAGGAATGCGATGCTCTTCGAAGATAAACGTTTGTATAAAGGTGATCAAATCTACCATCTTACAAAAAAGTGGGTGTGGTCGGGTCAATTGAACTCTCACCGTTGTAGCTCAGAAACGTGATACTGTACGATGATTAACTTTAGTATGAAGGAGTTTGGGAACTATATCTACCATCTCACCAAAACTAGGGTTTATTTAACACCTACCGCCATAGCTTAGGAACGTTATGCACTACTATGAAGAAAATTGGTTCATAGTAACTAAATCTGACCAGAAAGTGCTACTACAATTTTAGTTACATACAAATGCGGATACCAGGGAGGTTAACTGCAACAGTTGCGAAACTCAGTTTAGAGGAACATGGTGACAATATTTACAAACACTCAACGGGAAGTAACGGGAAGTTCTGCATACAAATCTATATATATAAAAATTAATTCTTATTTCTTTCTTTCTTTCTATCTTTCTTTGTACCAAATGGGTGTCTAAACCATTCATTCGATTGTGATGAAATTTTGGGAAGTTGCTGTGCTCACGCCAACTAAGGTTTAGGGCAAAGAAAAATTTGCCACGCCCACCTATTACGCCCACAATTTGTAAAACTAAGTTAAAGATTATTTTGCTAATATTGTCAATAAAAATCTGAAATTTGGTATCTGAGTTTGTATAGACACTGTCGACAACTTCCCACTTTGAAAAAAAAAGAAAATATGCGATTACATGGCTAATATTTCTTCTAAAAATCTGAAATTTGGTATATAAGGATGTATGGGCACTGTCTATAACTTCAACAAAAATGGGCGTGGTTGGATCAATTTAACGACCACTTTCAAAAAAAGGGTGGATCTATTTCACGCCTACCATCATTGCTCAGGGACTTGATGCGCTATATAGAAAACATGTGACGGGATGTACCGGGAGGAATAACAGGATATACAAAATCTGCCACGCCCACTTATTAAGCCCACATTTTGAACCAGGGCACTGCCTTGAGGTTTTTCTTGGAGATTGCAAACCGAGTGCACTTTTCAGAAAAATGCAAGATACCACAGCAAGTATCGGATGAGTTTTTACTGGCTTTCTGGCTGAAGAAACTTCCTCAGGATTTGCAAGCTCAGTTACGAGGTCTGTCTAAAGTAACAGATATCAGTCAACTCTTACTAGTCGCTGATGGAATGTCGGAAGGAAAGAGTCCATGTGAACGTATCTATGTTTGTGAGTTCTAAAAACGAAAATAGTGATTTACTGCACAAAATTAATATCCTAATTGAAGCTGTAAGTAAAAATCAGAATAATTTTAAAAATACACCACAACTTGGACACAACAAATCATTTTCGAATGCAAATGAGGAAACTATCTGTTTCAATTATAATAAAATTTTACAAAAATGTATTGCGATGCACAGTGGAGATCATCATTGTTATCATGTAGTAAATTATTAATTTCCGAATCATTTTCTTGAGCTTCTTTTACTTCCAAAATAAGGTTGCTTGAAATTTCGACAGTTTCAATCCTTGATAAAAAATTTGCAACAATATATTCACTTCTTTTAACATGATTAATATTTGTAGTGGGACTATAATTTTTTTAACGCCAAAACTGTTCCGGATCAACCAATCTATTTGGTAAGCGGATTTCCTTTTGTATACATTTTTGCATACATTTATGGTCTCTTCCGAGACCGATTTAAAGATTATTTTTGAAGGTCTTAAGAACTTTGGAGTGACTATTAATCCTGAAAAATGTGAATTTGGCAAAGAAGAGTTAGAGTTTTTAGATTTGCATCAGTTAAAGAGATTTATAGGCATGATAAATTTTTACCGATCCTCTATACCAAACATTACTGAGCTCCAAGACCCTTTAAATAAATTTCAGCGTGGAACTCCTTATAAATACTTAAAGCTTAAATGGTCAGATAGTCAAGTTGATTCATTTGAAAAACTTAAACAAGCCATTGCAAACTCAACACTGTTGTCTCATCCATCACCAGAATGTCAAATTGGACTTTTTGTTGATGCTTCCAACGTCAATAGGACAAATTGTTCAGCAATTTGTCGATGACGCATGGGAACCACTTGGAAAAATGCTGACTTTACCGCAAACAAAATATTCAACGTATGATCGATTGTTATTAGCGATTTATGAGTCCATTAGGCACTTTAGATATATGTAGGAAGGACGTCGATTTAAAATATTTACGGACCACAAACCAATAATATTTGCTTTTACAAAGAAAATTGACAGTTTTCACCTAGACAGTTTCGATATTTGAAGAGTGAGTCTCTGTCGTGTGATGACGTGAATAACGTTCGCTCCCACGTTTGAACAGATAAAGCGCTTTACAACTGTGATAAACCAGCGATATAGACGCTTAAACATATTTAGCCTATTTATTTTTAAATTTAGAGTACATTTATATTAAACAAACTCTTGTCCGATTATGCGATGGAGCCACTGTATATACCTACCACGTCCCCTTCTGGGCGTTACAAACGAAAGAACAAACTCAATATACCACTCGGTATGTGCACTTGCACGTAGCGAAGTGGAGTAACCACAATACACAATATACAAAATACACAAAAATTGTTTTAAACAATATTTTCCAAAATGGCTGATTTTAACCTAGAAACGGATACATTTTTAATTTTGCAATTAACTATAACGGAATAGAAATCTTTTGTACTTGAAACAATTTTGTGTTGACCAGAATAAGATTGTTGAAGTGTATTTCGAAAATTTTCTTCTCGAAAGTCGAAGAGGAGCACAGTACACTATTTCAGATGATGAAACTCCCAAATCCTCCTTTATACACGAACACAACCCAAGTAATATACTTGGAATTGTTTGAGTCAATTTTGTACTTTCATTGCATTTCATAGATGATTTCAAAGTCCTATGGATTCTTTCAATGAGTCTATTTGATTGGGGATGATATGCAGTAGTATGCCCTAAACCTAAGTTGGCGTGAGCATAAAAAATCGGATGAATGGCTTAGACGCTCATTTGGTACAAAAAAATACAAAAAGATAGAAGAATTCCTATACATACAGCTGTGTTCATTGAAATAGCACTGCAGATGACCTACACTTTTAAGATTGATAAATACTGTTATAAAGACCATTATGGAACAACATTTTTTTATAACTGCTAAATGTATTTATTTTCACATAACTTAACAATTAATTTTTGTTTATTTATTCAATATTTGAAAATTTTTTGGGAACATTTAGTGGATGAAAATTAAAAACTGCTATTTCAGTGAACAGCCAAAAATTTGTGGACGTGTGTAAAAATATCAAGAAAGCAGAAAAACTTAGCAAATCTAATGGGGTTTTTGCTTATTTCTTATCTCTATATTTAATTTAACAAAACCAATATGTAAACGATCAACTAACGAAAAGGAATATGCAAAAAAACATTAATATATTTTCGCTTGTGTTAAACGATTAGGTTTATTAAACAAAATAGTAAATTTCGTTTTTATGTTTTCGTATTTTTTTAAAAGTAACAAAATATTGAAAAGAAAGTGATTAACCCTTCAAAGATTTTCTAACAAACATAACTTAAAATTAAGTACATGAGTGTATCAAGGAACAAGTAACTATTCCACACGGCCTATCCTGACATGTCATCGGCTCCAAACGATGAAACCCACAATTTCATAAGATCGGCTGCAGTTGAAGTTATTTTTGGTCCTTCAGAAGATCCAAGTTTTTCAACGTCATATCGATCATTAGATTTTACATTCTTAACGACGTACGGCCCAAAGAATTTGCTCTTCAATTTTGCTTGTGTTGCAAATTGTGTTCGTTTTATTGCAACAATATCTCCAACTTTGTATTTTGAAGCTTTTTTACGATGTTTGTCATAATTAGCTTTCTGCTGTGATTGAGCTTCAAGTATTTTTTCTCTTACTTGAACTCTGCTCCTCACGGTTGTCACAAAACGACTGAAGCTCCTCTTGTAAAACTTTAGATATATTAATGTCATCAAATGTTCTCATTTTGACGCCAGTTAAAACTTCATGAGGCCTGAAGTTGATAACCCGATGATAAGAAGAATTGATGCACCTTTGAACGCTGTCAACATATTTGTACCACTTCTCTGGATCGTCCGTCAACTTATTCAACACAGACAAAATCACCGTGTTTACCCGCTCAACTTGTCCATTGCCTCGAGGCACTCCAGCAGTCGTCTGAATATGTAATATTTCATTTTCCATACAGTTATCTTTAAAGTCTATGGAACTGAAAGCTGCACCTCTATCCGTAATAAGTCTTTCAGGATACCCAAATGTCTTGACAATACTATCAAATCGATTTAAAACTTCTGTAACAGCAGTAGTTTTTGTCGGAAAAATCCATGTAAACTTCGAAAATGCATCTACAACAACTAGTAAGTACTTGTATCCCTTCGTTGTCATATTTAAAGGACCAACGTGATCCATATGTAAAGTCACTAGCGGTAGGTCATCTTTTGGAATCGGATTTTACTTTCCCTCAATTTTTCCAGGTTTGCGATTCATCAAAATGCATTGAATACAAGTTTGAATGGACTTAACAACTTTGTCATGCAGTTTTTCGATAAAAAATTCCATCATAACCATCAGTCTTTTCGCAACCAAAATGTCCTTTTTCGTGAATTTTTCTTATAATTTCTTTTTCCATACACAGGAACAACCAATAAATCACGACCATCTTTGTGTATCATTAGAACGCCATTCTTAATCAAATAGTTCCCATACTGTTGTACGTCAAGTAATTTGTTAATTGCAACAAGTCGCTCGTCTTCTCCTTGGTTTTTTATTATCAAAGCCGTCAATGAACTTTCAACAAACATAGCAGGATACCTACTCAAAGCATCTACGTGTTTCATTTGCTCACCTGAACGATGCACCATGGTATAATTGTATTCTTCTAAGTAAAGCGTCCAGCGTTTGACTCTTGGTGGAATTTCAACCTTGTTTACAGTTCGTTGAAAAGCAGCACAATCCGTGTCAATTTTAAATGTGATTCCAAGTAAATACGGTCGCAACTTCTTTACAGCTTCAATTATAGCTAAAACTTCTGGCCTTACTCCAGTACAATACAGGATAAAAGTTAGACGTTTCGTCAAGTTTCTGCAATAATATTCCGCCAAAACCCAACTTGCTACCATCAGTGTGCAACTCTGTTATTGCGTTTGGATCATAAATCTGCAAAACGGGTCCACTTGCAAGCTTTTTTTTAATTTCCTCAAAAGCGTATTGATGTTCATCGTCAAACTTAATATTCTTCTCACCACCTCGCAAAAGCTTGTTGAGAGGAGCTGCTAGATTTGCATATCCTCGAATAAATTTTTTAAAATAACCGGCCAATCCCAAAAAACTCTGCAAGTCTTTGTAAGTTTTAGGATTAGGAAATTTAGTAACCGCTTTTATCTTTTCTGTGGGTGGAAATATCATTGAGTTTGAGATGACATGACCCAAATATTCGACTTTTTCTTGAAGAAATTGACATTTTTTCCAATTTATCTCAAGCCCATTCTTAGCTGCAACTTCCATAACGGTAAAAAGTCTTTCCATGCCATCTTCGTAAGTTGTTGCTGGAATGATTATGTCATCAACATATTGGATAGCAATCAATTTACGTATTAAGTCTTTGAAAACATAAGATACGAATCGATTGAAGCTAGACGGCGAGTTGCATAATTCGAAGGGAGTTTTCTTAAACATGAACTGACCATCGAACGTCACAAATGCAGTGTATTTCATGCTATCTTCATGCATTGGAACGTGAAAGAAACCATTTTTTAGATCAATCGCCGAGAAAACTTCTGCACCTACCAGCTTATCCAATTGTTCATCTATACGTTGCATAGGAAATCTGTCTTTTTGAACCACTCTATTTAGCTTCCGAAAATCCACACATACCCTGTAACGTCCATCTTTTTTGCGAACGACTACTACTGGACTTGAAAATTCTGAGTTGCTTTCCACGATAATACCTTCTCGCAGCCATTCATCGACCTGTTCTCGTACAACTCTGGTTTCTAATGGTGCCAATCTACGCGGCCGCTGGTATATTGGAGTTTCATCGTTCAAAATAAGTTCAGTTTTGATTGGACAGTTTTCAGTCTTCTCGGGCGAATAGTTTCTCATCATTTCTAAAACTTTATTCTCGTACTTCTTTGGTACATCTATTTCCAAGCTATCGACCACCATCTGAACGTTACTTAAATCATCAACTGTCATTTCGTTATCGGTCTTCTTTTGTATTTTCTTCAGTGTTATCTCTCCAGATACCATGCTCATCTTACAAAATTCTAAAAATTCGCGTCCTAAGATTATGTCAAAATTCATTGATACTACCGATGTGACATAAAAATTACAGACGTAGCTTTCATTGGAGACCAAAATTTCAACCGAAGATATGCCGTCTGGCACTGTTTCTGTTGCACCAAGTCCTGTAAAGCTGCAAAGCGTCTGTCGTAGCGACGGGCTGTCAATTTTCTTGTGTACATTTTTTCTCATCAAATTGACCGAACTTCCGGTATCCACCAAGGCATTAAAGGAGTGGACACCGATGGCAACTGTCACAATAGATTTATTAAGATCATTGCAATTAATCGACTTCCTCTTTTCTAAAACAGCAGTTGTACAATTGGGCGCAATGTGGCCAAAGTTATTGCAACGAAAGCACTTTGGACCTTTCTTGGCAGAAGGACAATTTTTCGAAGCGTGTCCATCTTCTTCTCCGCATGTGTAACATCTTATTTTGTTGTACTTATATTTTTCAGGTTCCCTCTTTATTTCTTGCACTTGTTTTCGAGACTTTCTTCCTAGCTTGACCCGTTCGTATTCAGCAAATTTCAATTTAAGTTCTTCAAAATTCGTTGCACCGTGCACCGTATCAGTTTTTTTGCAGAATCATCTTTAACACCATCAACAATATACTCGATTGTAGCAGAATCCTCCAGATTTATTGATGCAGCGATTTCGCGTACGTCATAAACGTACGTTCTCCAAGACTCGTTAATATTTTTTTGACGTCTTCGAAGTTTATCGTGGACTTCTTTGGAATTAACAGATTTTTTAAATTCTTTGGTTAAGCTTGATTTGAAAATGCGCCAGTTGTTGCTACGCTGAACAGTGGACATAAAGGCCTTCACAGCACCTTTCAATTGCCTCTTCGCAAAAATCGCTAAGTATATGTCTGACCATCCAAAGTCTTCCCTTAGCTCTTGAATTCTATCTAACCATACTTCTACTGCCGGTCCGTCTTCTCCATTGAATGATTCCACAACTCCTGCGTCGCGAAATGACATCTTTGGAAGTCTTGGCACAACTCCAGATACTAACGCGTCTTGAATGTCGTCTTCTTCTGTCTCTGCGTCAACACCTGCAGCCTCTACGAATTCTTCCTCAGTTTCTGCATCTTCATGGCCCTCTCCGGATTCCCCGTTAACCAGTGTCATCAAGCGCAGCTTTAGTACTGCCTTGGTGCCTGTGATAGGTGCTTTACGCCTCTAATTCAGCGCGCAATTCTCCGACAGTAAACCTATCAACACTTGACAACGAAATCATGTTAAACCGTCTTTAATCTTCAGTCTTTCGTCTTTAATTCTTCTTTACGTCGTTCTTGAATCTTCAGCTTTTGGTTGAGCCCCCAAATGTGATAAACGATCAGGTTCATTAAACAAAATAGTGAAATTCGTTTATTTGTTTTCGTATTTTTTTTAAATTAACAATATATTGAAAAGGAAGTGATTAACCCTTCAAAGATTTTCTAACATAATTTAAAATTAAGTACATAAGTGTATCAAGGAACAAGTAACTATTCCACATATATAGATATATAGGAAGAGTATGATTGTTATTCATATTCAACACATCACCACCCAGTATTCACAGTCTCGCTTTTGCAAAAGCCGGACACATAGTGTCATCGCCTTTAGGGCAGAACTGATAATTTGGATTGTTGATGACGCTCATGTTGGTCGTATGTTGGCCACATGTGATTACACCAATCAGTACATTTAGGTCATTCCTTCTTAGCTTTAGAAGAAGGTCTGCTTATTTACTATTTGGATGTTTCACGAAGCACTTGGTGGTTTTGCAGGAGTTTAGGTCGGACCACGTTCTACCATAAATCGAGTCCATGTAGTCGCTAATCCAACGCATATTTTCTACTGAACTTATAATTCAGGACCCAATGGTAAAATTGCAGAACATTCATTGGTCATTTGGTCGGCAAGTTCATTTCCTGCAATACCACAGTGCAGATGAATCTTCCAGGTTTTTAAAATATCCGACAGTTGATGTCGACTATTTTTCTGCTAATGACCTGACATTTAGATTTTTTGGGTTCAGACAAACCATTTTGATTAGCCCAAACATGAGTTAATTCAAAATCGTTATTTAAATTACGAACACAGGTAGTAATCGAGTTTAACTTGCAAGATATATGGAGTTGTGCGTCGTCTGCATAAAGATTATTATTATTATGTTTGGGGAAATACACTGCGTCCTGTAGAACTATTGTACCCCCTTCAAGATAGTAGTGTTCTTACAGGCCCTATAGTTCTAAAAGAATTATAGTATTTCTGTAAGTCCTATTACTGAAATACATTTTAGTATAGAGCCTATCTCCAGTAGTTTCAACATGTCGTCAGGTACCTGGTAGTGTCCCAAGTGCTTTTTCCGACTTTGCAATAGTGCTGGACATTCTCCCAAAATGTGTATTGGATTTTCGGTTTCCTCCTCACAGAATCTACACAACTCATTGCTACACCTTCCAAGTTTTGCCAGGTGATAATTCAGCCTGCAGTGCCCTGTCAGAAAACCCGTTATGATTCTCATACTCTCTGTTGTTAGATTCATGCAATCATTAAATCTTTTTAGTTTGTGCGATCCTAAAATAGTTTTTGAGTGCTCCAACCCTGGTTGATTGTCCCAGTATGATGCTCGAAGTTTATCCTCCTCTTTATTTAAGAGTATGGTTAAGTACTTTTTTCCCATTCCACAAAAGGGTTCGGGTCCTATAAATGGGGTAACTGCCCCTTTTTTTGCGTGTTCGTCTGCCTTCACATTTCCTTCTATTCCTACATGGCCTGGAACCCAAAGTATCCAGACCTTGTTCTGCGATCCAAGCGTATTAAGATTCTCAAAGCAGTCTTTTACCAGTTTAGAGTTTACCTGATAGGATTCGAGTGCCTTGATAGCCTTTTGACTGTCAGTTAGAATCGCAATGTTCTGATTCCGGTAGTTCCGTACGAGGTTGAAGTAAACACACCAATCTATGGCGTATATTTCCGCCTGAAAGATACTGGTGCATTTGCCCATGGATTCGAAGTATTTCATCCTTGGCCCATACACCCCCGCTCCTGCTCCTTCGTTAGTAAGAGACCCGTCTGTATACCAGATTATCATTTGTTGGTTTATATTGTAGGTTTCAAGCAAACCCACCCAATCTTTTTTATTACTTAGTTTTGTTGTAAACTTTTTAGTAAAACTAAACTGTGTTATTATATTATCTCTCGGTATTGAAA
The DNA here is from genome assembly GCA_949127995.1 of Suillia variegata. Classification (NCBI taxonomy): domain Eukaryota; kingdom Metazoa; phylum Arthropoda; class Insecta; order Diptera; family Heleomyzidae; genus Suillia; species Suillia variegata. The sequence goes on from OX421842.1 coordinate 31,952,729, forward strand.
TTTCAGGAAATTGCCTCGCAAGAATATCAAACTTTTTGCGATTAATGCAGTGTCCAGACCCGATACTTCCTCCATACATTCTATACATGGCCCTCTTCGCTTGCATCTGTATATAGATGTGAAGAGGTGTTAATTCTAAAAGGACTTCTAGGGACGCTGATGGACAGGTTCTCATAGCCCCAGTTATGCAAACAGATGCTAGTCTTTGAAGTTTGTTTATTGACAGCTGTTTGCCGCTTCGTTCTATCTGACCAAATAATCGCTCCATATGCGATCAATGGTCGTACAATTACTGTATACATCCATCGTAGTATTTTTGGTGTACATCCCCAACTTTTCCCGGCAATAGATCTACATGTCATAAGTGCTCTTGTAGCCTTCTTTGTTAAGTTACTAACATGCGTTTTCCAGAGTAGCTTCTGGTCGAAAGTAATTCCCAGAAATTTTACCTCTGTATGTAGTTTTACCTCCGTACCATCCAGACGAATGGTCTTTATGTTTTTAAGTTTGTGTTTCCTTGTAAATGGTACGATTGTAGTTTTTGCTGGATTGATATTCAGTCCTACTTTTAACCACCATTTCTTCGTGACTCTTAGTCCCAATTGAATTAAATCACATAGAGTGTTTTCAAACTTGCCTCTACATATTATTACTACATCATCAGCATAACCCTGGATCATAAGTCCAGAATTTGTTAATTCCTCCAGAAGTTCGTCTATGACGATACTCCACATTAGCGGAGACGTTACCCAACCTTTTGGACAACCTTTTGTCGTATTTACGACCAGAGACCCTGAACTCATTGGTATCTCGACTGCTCTAGTCTTCAGCATGGTTCCCATCCAACGTGCCAGGGTATTATTGACCCCCCTTCGGATGAGTGCTTCATGCGTGGTGTTATCGAAGGTCCCTTCGATATCTAAGAACGCACATAAAGCTATTTCCTTTGCTTCAAGGGTGTCATGTAGTACACCTGTTAATTGATTCAGGGCAGTTTCGGTCGATCTACCTGCCCTGTATGCGTGTTGGCATGGATGAAGCGGTACACTTACTAAGACCGTCATCCTTACATAATTATCTATAATTTTTTCGAGAGTCTTAAGTACAAATGAAGTCAAGCATATTGGTCTGAAGGATTTTGGGTGAAGAGGATCCTTCTTCTCTGCCTTCGGAATGAAGACAACCCTTGCTCGTCTTCACGCCTTTGTTATATAACCCAGGGCTATACTTCCTCTAGCAATTTTCATAAGTGGATGTAGAAGAATTTCTATACTTTTTTGCAGCAGGCCGGGAAATATGCCATCCACACTCGGTGATTTAAATGCTTTAAAAGTGCCCACTGCCCACCTGAGTCGTGGTTCTGAGCATATTTCCTTCGCTACCTTCCAGTTTTCTTTATTTGTTCCACACAACGATTCTGGGTTATGTAATGTCGTTGGCTTAAAAGATCCAGGACAGTGAGTATTGAGAAGTAGCTGGGCCTTTTCCTCCTCACTCTCAGTATAACTTCCATATTCTCTTTTCAAGCTGACGGAAGATATGGTTTTATCTTTTGCCATGACTTTGTATAGTTTGGAGGCATCAGTAGTCTGATCAATATTTTCACAAAATCTTCTAAAGCTTATTCGCTTCGCTTCTCTAATTCCATTGTTATATGTCGTTAGTAAGCTTCTATATCTTGTCCAATCCCTAGTCTGTTTTGATCTGTTTAACAGCCTGCGAACCTCAATTCGCAGTTTAGCTAGGTCTTTGTTCCACCAAGGTACGTCTTTGGATGAGTTTACTGTACTTATCGGACAGCTCTCCTCAAATGCATCAACGACGACCCTGTTGAAGTTTTCCACCATTGTTTCTAATTCTAATTAATTTCTGGTATGGTTGCCAAACTTTAAAATAGTTGTATTATTACTCAGATTATCTAAATACAGGTCCCAATTTGTTTTCTTGGGGTTTCTAACTCTTCTGGTGATTGTGAGGGAACCTTCAATGTCAAATCTTAGTTAGTGCATAAAGATGAACCTTATTAAAAAAAAAATATCTGTCAGATCATTTATGTAGGAAACAAAAAGTAAAGGACCAAGAATAGAGCCCTCGAGTAAACCTTTCGACACATGAAGGAGTTTTGATTTACCCTACACATACAGCTTAATATATATCCGAGAGATAAGATTTTATTACATTAGTTGCTGATGAGGATAAATTAAACACTGGAAAGTTTCAAAAATAAGATTGCGTGATCAACCTTATCAAAAGGCTTTGAGTGGTCGAGAAGTATTTACTAGAAAGGCAACCATATGATTATCAATTTCAACACGAATATACTCACAAACAGGGCAACTTATTTGTAGACAAAACCCCGACTGTCTATCATTAATTAAAAAAAAATCCAAAACATATTTTCTGAGTTGTTTATAAATACATAAGCGATTCAAGTACTTTTGACAAATAGGGCAAAATAGTCGATAATCATTGTTTGCTTTCGGAATTGAAATAATTTTAGCCCTTTTCCAAGTTAGAGGAAAAACTGAAACGCTATAGAAAATATATGTTAAGTAAGGTAGTAATGTAGGAAGTAATAACTTTAATAACGTTTATTAATATCATCATGACCTATTGCATTGGATTCAATTGAAAATAGTGATACGAGAACCTCACATTCGATGAATTTGAGTTTAGTAAGCTTTAATTTTGGCTATTATTCACCTTCGTTGGCGGAGAGTTAAGAAATGTTGATTCAATTCTTCTACATTAACATTGGCATCAGGTATCGTTATATGACGGCCAATTCCAATTTTGCTTATTTGTTGTAATCGCATAAGTTAGCCCTATATAATATAATGTAATTACTGGTAAAGTTAATTGCTTCAGTTGTGAAACTTGGTTTGGGGATACAAGGTGATTGTATTTACCAACTTACTGCAGGGAGTAACGGGAAGTTTTTGCGTTTAAATTTGGTGTTAAACAACCAAATTAAACACATACCCAAATATTAATATAAATAGTTGCAGACAAAAAGGATAGGCTCGAAAGTATAAACTTACATATATATAATTCTATAAAAAATACCTAGCATCGCTAGGTGCTTTTATTAAATATAATCCATATTCTGTCTGTCTGTGAGTTTTTCTGGGTTAATTCGAGAACGCTGCACCGATTTCATTCGAATTTGGTACACATAACCGGGTGATATAGCCTATATATAAAAATTGCCACGCCTGCCTATTACGTTCATAATTTGTGAAAATAAGTGAACGTATTCGATAATTTGATACGTTATATAGGAAATATTTAAAGTGATGCACCGGACTACGTATGTCCAGCTGGCTGCAACTTTAAGTTTTCTTGCAGATGGTGGATTCTTAAAAACTGTAGGAAAAGACTGTCACATTGAATTAAAGCGAAACACTGTCAGAACAAAAATAATAATGAATGAATAAAATTTGACCGTACCTCAAAAATTAAAAAGGTAAACTGATGTATGCACTGTCATCTAAGGAAGCATCTGAACTGATTCCACGGGTCGAAAGGGTCATCACCCAGCTCCTGTTAGATTTAGGGTGTCTCTTACGATGGGGTCACTGACTTGCATTTGTATGAAGAAGCGGTCAGAACATCGGCTAAGTGTTACTAAAGAAAACGTTTTGGAATCTATTCTAATCCTGCCATGGACTTTCCAGCAGGATTCTGCGCTGGCCCATACGGCTAAAAGCATTCAGGCCTGACTTCAAAACAATTTTATTTGCTCTGAATAATGGCCGCCTTTGTATTACAAATTGTGGACAGTTTTAAAGGAGGAAATGGTTTGCTACAAAAGAAACCACAACATTGATTCTCTTAATTATGACTGTTTTGTTTCATGCTGTGGTAACGAATGAGTATTTACTTTTCGTATTCAATATATATCAATCTATATATATATATACATGTATTCATCTTTCTTTCTTTCTATTTCTTTACCATATGCGCGTCTAAACCATTGCTGTGCTCATGCCAAGGATGGTTTAGGCAAAAAAAATTGTCACGCTCACAAATGGTGGCGCAACAGAAATCACCCTATTGGAAGATGCTCTCATTTTTGCAAATGGCCGCCAATGTCAAATCTGTTTTGACATTTGTGGACTAGACAGATACAGAATACAAGTGAATAAGCCATGGAGCGATACACTCCCCAAGAACGCGGAATAATTGTGTCTATTTTTTTGCGTAACAATTCGTCTGTGGTGTTGGCAAAAATCATAATGAGCGATGAGGCTCATTTTCACCTCAGCGGGTACGTGAACAAGCAAAATTATCGCTTCTGGGGAACCGAAAATCCGCGAGTGATGCACGAGAAACCATTACACCCGCTCAAAGTGACTGCGTGGTGCGCTGTTCACGCTGGAGGAGTCATCGGGCCATTTTTTTTCGAGAACGCCGCGGGTCAAACGACAACAGTGGACGGTGCGCGCTATAGGGCAATGTTGACCGAGTTTTTTCTGCCCGAACTGGACGAATTAGGACTGGTGGACATGTGGTTCCAACAGGACGGAGCAACAGCACACACTGCACGAGCCACAACCGACATTCTGAAGGCCGGATGACTTCTTTTGCGCCACCTTGTATATGCACTGTTGACAACTTAACCAAAAATGGGCTTGGTTGGATCAATTAAATGCTCACTTTTAACCCATTTCGTACCATTGATGCGTTAACGAATCACGAAAATTGCTTATATTTGAAATTAATTTTCATTATGATAATGGTAAATAATTGCTAGTTTTTTGATTTTCTATTATAATATGGTCTATTGGCTTTTGAATAAAATTATTTTCATCATGCCACACCCCTTTCTAAAAAGTGGGCGGCAGTTACAAAAACTAACTACAAAAAAATAAACATTAAAAACAGTCAAATGTTAAAAAACAACTACACAAAACTGCTAAAAGAATGCTAAGCTAAGTTTATTTAACAAATTGTAACTTTTGGATTTATTTATGTGACCGGTAGATGTTCCACAAGTATGGTGATGCGTTAACGAATCAATGGTCACTTCCCTACAAATCAGAATAATAAAACATTTTCTTAAAAAAAAAATATTAAAAAAAAAAAATTGTTTTTAGTAGCTTAATCTTCTAAAACAATGTGTGTGCTAAAGTATTTTTAAAAAGTGATTTTTTTTATTTTGAAAGAATAATTGTACAATAGTATGTTGTATTTTTGTTTTTTCCCAGCAAACTATTACTTATTGGCAGTTATTTTACAGCATCGTTCTTAAAGAATTATTTTTTAAGTGTAAATGTGCATTAAATGTAAAATTTTGTGAAAAAGTCGCCTAAGATTGATATAACTCTTTATATTAAAAAAGCTTTGAAGTTTAAGGAAATGGATGAGGAACTAACTATATTCTCAGTAAGGATATTAGTGGCCCTTTTGTAATGTGGCTTGCCGGTGAATCTGGTGATTATTATTATGAAAAACCTAATAGCTAAAATAATTTTCCTGTATAAATAACTCCATCTACATTTATAGAGAAAAGACAAAAGAGCAAGGGCAGTGGATGGTACGAGGTACTAGCGAATGTCCGGCATGCGTTGCAATGCCAATTAAAAGAAATGGTAGCAGAACTTCCCGGTACTTCCGTTATTAACGAAACTTCCCGGTAATCCCGTTAGTTAGCGGAACTTCTCGGTACTCACCGTTGTAGCGATTCTGAGATACGGCTGTGAAATTATCGGCATACAAACTCAGAAACAAAATCAGAAATTTTTAGGAGCAATATTAGCAATGTCACTGTATATTTTCACTTAATTAAATAAATTGAGGGCGTAATAAGTGGGCGTGGCAAATTTTGTATTTCCTGTTATTTTTCCCGGTGCATCCCGTTACATGTTTTCTATATAGCACATCAAGTTTCTGAGCAATGGTGGTAGGCGTGAAATTGAGCAATATTAGCGAATTGATCGCATATTTTAACTTAGTTTTACAATTTGTGGGCGTAATAGGTGGGCGTGGCAAATTTTTCTTTGCCCTAAACCTAAGTTGGCGTGAGCATAGCAACTTCCTAAATTTTCATCACAATCGGATGAATAGTTTAGGCACCTAGTTGGTACAAAGAAAGAAAGAAGAATTCATTTTTATGTATATAGATAGAAGATAAATATGTGTATTTATGCATATAATCATACCTACCACGCATCGTTATGGGAGTAATAAATGGAAAAACGTGTTTACACTTAACATGCGTTATAAAAAGTCTTAATTGATTTTTAACATATTTTTTTAACATTGCCTCTATTAGCGCTTGTATTTTTTTGACGTAGTCAATCTTCGGGGAAGTGGCCATTGATGCGTCAACGAATCAAAATTATAACTGCAATTGTGCACGAGTGCATTAACTGATCCAGTTCAAACTTTGCACGGGCACTTTTTTCCACTTAATTCACTCCTCTATCATAATGGTTTAAAAAACACGATAACATTGCTTTTAAAATTTGAAGTTTTGTATCTGAGTTGTTGACAATTTTAAGCCTACCATCATTGCTGATGAACTCGATGCGCTATATATGACACGGGATGCACTTCTAAACGTGACACGGGATGCACCGGGATGAATAACAGGGTATGCAAAAGCTGCCACGCCCCCTTATTACGCCCACAATTTGTAAAACCAAGTAAAAATGTTTGATTATTTCGGTAATATTGCTCCTAAAAATTTGAGATTTCGTTTCTAATTTTGTATGCTTACTGCCGATAAATTCACCGCCATAATCGCTACAACGGTAACTACCGGGAAGTTCCGCTAATATTTTTTTTTAAGTTATGTGTGTAATAGTATTTATCCCCCTTCTAAATATAGGGACGCACCAGGAGGAATAATATGATATACAAAATCTGTCACGCCTACAATTTGTGCCATTACGGAAAAATTTTCACTATTTCACAAATGAATTGTGTCTGCAGCCCAGTTTATATATGTAGCACATAATTAGGTGTGTTATTGGGAAGGAACAAAAGTTTTTTTTATAAAAAAAGCGAAATATTTTTTCCACCTGCTCATACCCCATATTTGAGCACCATAAAACATTATGGATCTAGATGTAAAATAAAATATTTTCAATTTGTTGGCAATAGTTATTCTTGGATTGTAGAGGTAGCTCAACCAATTCACATTGACAGCAGTATTTGCTGTACCTAATCTTGCATCTTAATGTTTTTGATAAGAAAGATTGTAAGTTAACAGTAGACCCAAATACTTATATTCATTCACAGTTTCAATTACATTTTCGCCATAGAACCAGGCGAGGTTTTTGCTAATCCTAGTACTTTCCCTAAATACAAGAACTTTCGACTTACTTAAGTTGACACATAACCCCCATAACTGACAATATTTATACAAAGCGTTTATCATAGTTTGAAGCTCCTCCGGTGATGTTGAAATCAAAACTATGTCATCAGCAAACATTAAAATTTTTATCGTCATGTTACTTATTTCGACTCCCCCGGGCAGGGGGGAAGTCTTTTAAATACAATGGAAAGAGAACCGGGCTCCACAAACATCCCTGTTTTACACCTTGATCCGACTTAAAAGACTCTGACAGTGAAAATCCATCCCATACCTGACTAGTTGTATTATCGTATAATGATATTGGTACTTTAATAACACTAGCCGACAAATTTCAAAAAAAGTTCTGATCTGAATAATTTGATATACAATTCCTATGTAAAATGGGGCGCTAATTCCGAAAATCATAACCAAAAAATTCTGTCACACCGTTTAAGAGATATCGCCCATTTAATGTTTTTGTTGAATTTCGAAAAGGTGGTGTCACGTAACTGCACATTGAACACGTTTGCGTTGGTCGATTTCAATGAGTGATACATTAAATCAAAGGTAATAAAATTATCTATCATCAATGGTAATAACATTTTTTTGTCAGATCAACATCTTCGACGTAATTAACTAAATTAAACACAATTTGCCATTTTTATTAAATTTTTTCAAAAATAAAATGGATTTATATTATTAATAAAATGGCGAAAATGCAAAAATCTTACAAGTTTTATATTTTTCTGTCAGAACACGTTTAATCGGTCAATAGACTTAGATGCAAAAATTACAGGACTGATTTTACATTTTTTTTCCTTAAGGTATAAAAAATGCAAATGAACATATTTAACAGGTTGACAAATTGTGAAGTGTTAAGGACTACTAAAGTTTTTATTATATATATATGTATTAAAAAAAATTTGATCCGCTTCGTCGCTTATTTAAGATTTCATTCGTTTCTCTGAAGAGGAACCAAGCGAAGTCCCCCATCATGGCTTCGTTCCAAAAGCCAGCATATCGCCGCTCCATAATTTTCATCTGCTGGTGAAATCGGTCCTCATGTTCATCGCTCTCATCACCAAGATTCGGCGGGAAAAAATCCAAATGGGAATGGAGAAATTGGATTTTCAACGACATGTTTACTCCTATTTCGATTAATATGAAAAAAATGACGATGACTAAATTAAAAGTAAAATTATTTTACAGTATTCCATACCTATTTTTGTGTAATTCGTAAGCAGATTGGCTACGATTTTTTTATAAAATGGGCTTTTGTTGTTGCCAAGAAAGCCAGAAACAATCAATTTAAAAGAATTCCACGCAGCAGCCTCATTTTTGAATAATTTTTTTTCAAACGCACTGTCGGTGAGGATTTTTCTAATTTGTGGGCCAACAAATATTCCTTCTTTGATCTTGGCATCGGACAAATTCGGAAACATAACTTTTAAATTCATAAAATCCTCACTTTCTTTATTCAACGCTTTTACGAAATTCTTAATTAATCCAAGCTTTATATGCAATGGTGGAAGAATAATATTTTCTTTCTCCACCAGGGGCGGATACTTTCAGTTTTCTTCTCCCACTCTGTATTCTGTTCTCTTAGGCCAGTTTTTTTGTTTGTAATGTTGTTGACGCGCACGGCTATCCCACTTGCATAAGAAGCAACAAAATTTCGTATAACCGCTTTGCAAACCGCTTAATATTGCAACAACTTTAAGATCAGCGCAAATTTTCCAATTATGTTCACTGTACTTAATCATCCTCAATATTTCGGTCATTGCTTCGTAGGACTCCTTAGTGTTGACAGCATGAGCGATCGGAATCGAAGGCTTAATGTTTCCTTTATGCAGAAAAACAGCTTTCAAACTCTCCTTACTGCCGTCAATGAACAAACGCCATTCTGTTGATTCATATGGCTGACCGAATTCGTGAAACAAAGCAAGAATATCTGAGTAATAGCAAATACTGTTTTTTATTGGCGTAGTGTCTAGTAAATGGCAAAACGCGGTTTCTGTAGAAAGTAACCTTTACACTAGGAGCCAGATAATTGCATTGCTACATGCGAGATGCAAGCAACTCGGCCTTTTCCTTAGTCAGTTCCAAATCTCTTACCCAGTCACTTAATTCAGCTTGCGATAGGATTTTCGGTCTTTTTGATTCCTCGGAATAACTACCACCGTCGTCGGACTGCACCGACTCAACATAATCCATTGACTCTCTCTTTTTTATTTGAGATAAGGCAGGAGGAATAGGATAAGGTACGTCAAGTGAATGGGGAACTGGCTTCTTCACAGATGATATTTCGGGGTATACAGATGTAAGGTGGCTATGCCATCCAGTCTTGTTAAACAAAAATAACAATCATTTTCGTGGCATAGTGCCTGCCCCCAATACATCGGTTCATCGAATTTTAAATACCGTCTAGTGCATAAAATATAATTTGATATTATATTTCGTACATATTTTGCATATTTTAACAAAAACAATACATACGCTGTAGATCCCGATGACCACGAACTTAATGTCAGTTTGCATGAGTTTCACAATATATTAGGAGTCCATTGTTTGCCTAGGTTCGTGACTACAAGGCCAAAGTATTGAAAGTATGCTGTTTTCAATGCAAATGTAAACTTATTCCGGGAAGTTCTGCTACCATTTTTTTTTAAGTGGCATTGCAACGCATGCCGGGCATTCGCTAGTTGTATGATATTAAACGACACGCTTCGGTTTGCTATTTTCTAAAATTATTGTTTGACGTGACTGATTGCGCAGGTATGATATGCGCATTGGAACTGGGACTGCGACCCTCGTTGACGACTACCTCACAGTCATAATTAATTTTCGCAAGGAGTTCTTTAAGGAGTAGAGCATCTTCGCTGTTTGACGCCAACACCGCTCCGTCTAGCCATGAGTATGTTTTATCATTTACATAAACTGAGAAATCGCCAAGTCGGAGTTTTATCGTCGTTTAATTTTTTTGAAAGAGTACGAAGGTGATAGCGTTTTTTTCTTTCTTCTGGAGTATAATCATTGTCGATGTAGATGCCAGAACCAGTTAATAGTTTTCTGGCAGCAAGAACAGCATGAAATCCAATCGTATATAAAGACATCAAAAAACTATTGACAGAAGGAAGTTTTATCGCATCGGTTATGCCTAATTTTATCTTTAAGACATTACTACATAGTTTAATAAATTCATCTGTAGCAAATTTCGATTCTGTGCTGTTTAGACCACGCACAAGAAGGCGTCACCGCCTACTGCTTCTATCAATTTGCTCTATTCTTTTGCACATCAAAGTCATATTTTAGCTGTTGTATTTCGTTTTGAATGTCCACCAAGTCGTCTTTCCTAGCAACATCCTGCAGCTAAACATCAAAAACTCTGTCAAGATGTTTATGGATTTATCGTCAAAAAACGCCCAGGAAAATACGTCTGCAGTAGGTTTACCGCTGACCATGTTATCTGACTGTGATGGACTAAGTCTAGTTTTTTGTGACGGTATGAACGGTGACGTGTTTCTTTTTGGGTTATTATAAGATGCCAAATCCGGTGAAGTCTGCATAAGCAATATATTTTTGCTTGAATCAAAAGACATAAATTGTGTTGCTGTATTGTAAAGAAAAATAAAGATCCAAATTATCGAAGATGTGTAAAAAATGATTCCATAGACGAACGGAACAGTTTTTTCTACTAGAATCAATCTGCCAATGGTAGGCACTTCTGCTGCGAAATGGTTGGAAGTATAATTTTATAGCAACTACGTTGTAAATATGTTAGTCTTGGCTTTGGTTTAGTGCTGCACTAATAAAATTTACTGCTGGGTTGTCAATACTTTTGCAATATCAGAGAACAGCTGATTTGTTTTGATTGCAAAGATTTAGCCACCTAACAGGCGTTTTACAATCAAAAACGTATTTATAAACCGGACCTCATAATACAATAAAATGGAATACTCAAATTCGTATAAGTACAGTTTATCAAAAACTATTTTGTAATATGTAACTGAAGAAATATTGATTTAAGTAAGAACACTTTTCCTTAAAACGTATAATATGGTTATTACGTAATATTTTGAAAACTGTTCTACTTTTTAATTTTGACTTTATTTTCGAATTCAGTGGGCAATTTAACATTCGAAATGAATACAAAACCTTAAGGATACAACAAAACATTTTAGATTGTGATAAGAATATTTAAAATATGCTTGAGGAGCAACGCGACCGAAAAATAAAACAATTCGCGTAAATTCAAAATACAAGAGTAATTTTATTAATGTGAATTCAATTTAAGAAAAGTGAGGTTAAGTAACAATAGCGGATCAAATATATTAAACGTGTTGAAAAATGCGAGTACTAAAAGAGAGTGATCAATTTAACGGGATTTGGCACGTATGAAGTGACAGTTAACAAAATAGATAATTATGTGAATTAAGTAGATACATTGCAAAGTCTGTTCGTAAACTAAAGTAATAAATAATATTTAAAGCGGTAATTTCAACAGATTGTTATGTAGAAACGTAGCTTAATAGACTACACTTTAAGGCTACGTTTCTTACTTACGACGTTACCTACATTAAGTATCCATTCAGCAATCAAGTTTTTTAAATAACTTATTACTTGCAGCTATCAGAGAATACGAGGACAATCGCAAAATGGAGAGGTACCTGCCACCTACCGATGCAACAAATGTAAAAAAGGAGGACATTGGATCAAAAATTGTCCCTTCATTGTAGGAAAAGAATACATGGATATAAAACGAAACACGGGTATTCCAAGATCTTTCCGTGATAAAGACGACCAGTAAGTGTTAATCATACATTGTTCAGGAAAACATTTTTCATTTCGTAAATCTTTGATAATAAAATACATAATTAATTCCATTTGAAAAAAATAGTTTTAAACACTACCTCTGTTGAAATTCAATTTGAACTGTAAACGTATTAAATGTTTCTCTCAGAGAAATTATGACATTTTTATATTGAGTTTGTTCTTCCATTTATAACGTCCAGAAGGGTGCATAGTAGTTATGACAAAGTATATATTGATCAAAGTAGGATTCTAAATCGATTTAACGATGTTTAAAAGCTATCGAGCTGAAATTATGTGAGCTCTTATTTTCTTTGCCAAGGCTAAGTTCTGAGATGGGAAAGATCGGACCAAAACTCCTACCTCCTCCCTTAAAAACTACCCCCTCCTTTACAAACCACCCCTCCCATACAAATAAAAAAAACATTAACATAGTTCCAGTGCACATAATCAATTTAAATTCGATATGTAACGTTTTAATGGTAACAGAAAACTAGTTACAAAATATGGGCGTCAAAGGATAAGAACCACGCCCACCTCCCATACAAACCACCCCTTTCCATGCGGAAAATGTATTAAAAATAGTTATAGTGTAAATAATCAAATTCGGTATTTAACACTTTTGTAGTAACATAAAATTACTAACCACAAAGAGGCGTGATCCAATAAGAACAACGCCGACTTATAATAGAAATATGTAGCACTTGTATGCTAAAAGAAGCACATTTTTTGGTATCACTGAAATGGCGGAGGTCATATACCCTCCTTCGGTATAACCGAAGATAATTTTCTTATTATTATTATTATTATTAATAAAGGCTATAGATGCACTGCGACCTGAAAGATCTATTGTGCAGCCTCGTTGCCCTACAAAAACAATTCTAGACTATTTATAAATCTAGTAATTGTTGTGGGCTTAATATTTACTGTCACTTGGAACTAGAATCCCGTTGCCTAAGTAGTCAAATCTGCGTCTTGCCACCGCTGGACAAGTGCAAAGAACATGTTCAGCCGTTTCCTGCTCCTCTTGACAGAGTCGGCATGAATCATTTGCTACCACTCCTATTTTATTCAGATGGTAAATAAGTTTACAGTGTCCTGTTAAGAATTCACTATAAAGTTTTATATTTTTTCTGTTAAGGTTGAGAATAGCTTCTACCTTGACACGTGCTGGGCCAATGAGTCTTCTTGACTGCCGCATGCCTGTTTGGGCTCTCCAATGCTCAAGTAGACTTTGTTTTAACCATACTTGTATCAAGTTATTTATGAAACTATTGTTTACCCCACAGAAGGGTTCTGGACCTATAAACTGAGTTTCTGCACCTTTCTTTGCGAGAGAGTCCGCTATTTGATGTGCAGAGGAGTAAGTCCAGTGATTATTCCCAAGGCTGTTGTGGGGCAAGTTTTCATTGCTCCCGTAACACTCAAACAGGCTATTCGATGAATCTTGTTAAGAGTCATCTGAGCCTTAGTCTGATCTACCTTTGGCCACCATACTAAAGATGCATAGGTAACCATTGGTAATATTACTGTTTTGTAAGACCACGCCATCATTTTTGGTCGTAATCCCCATTTTGTACCATACAGCCTATGGCAAGCAAAGCTTGCTCTTAAGGCTTTATTTGTTATGTATTGTAAGTGGTTTTTCGAAGTTAGAGTTTTGTCTAGGATTACTCCTAGATATTTCATTTCCCCGGAAAGTTTGAGGTCCGTGGCCCCTAACCTTAAGGTTCCTAGATTTAGTTTCCTTCTTCTGGTGAAGGCTACCACGTTAGTTTTAGTAGGGTTAATCGAAAGTCCTTTCTCCTGACACCAATTCTGCGTAATGTCAAGAGATACTTGAATTCGGTCGGTAATGGTGCAGTCAAACTTGCCTCTAACCATGATTACCAAATCATCAGCAAAGCTCTGAACTTCGAACCCTTGGTCATCCAGAGTTTGTATAAGCTCGTCAATGACCATTAGCCAGAGGAGTGGCGATAAGACGTCTCCTTGGGGGCAGCCTTGACTTGACAATTAACCTCTTTACCCCTAATTCACAAATTATTGCCCTGTTTTCTAGCATATTGAAAACCCAAGATATAACCAGTCTATGTATTCCTTTCCTGGCCATCCCTTCCTCAATTGATCTGAAAGTAGTATTGTCAAAGGCCCTTGTAATGTCAATAGATGTACAGAGAGCAATTTCCTTACCCTCCAAAGCCTTTTCGATTTTACTCGTTAGGCTATGTATTGCAGTCTCAGTCGATTTGCCTTACTGGTAAGCATATTGTTCAATATGGAGAGGTATATCTTCCAGATAGACTTCCCTGATATATTGATAAAGAATTTTTTCCATAGCTTTAAGCATGAATGACGTTAGGCTAATGAGCCGAAAAGCTTTTGGAATGTAGTCCGCCTTTTTTCCTGCTTTCGGTATGAAAGCTACCCTATCCTTCGTCCAACGTTTAGGAACCATGCCTCATTCTAAGCTTATCCTAAAAATGTTGGTTAACGTCGGTGCCAATATATCAACTCCTTGCCGAAGTAGGCACGGTTGTATGTTATTGACACCCGGAGATTTAAATGGGCTGAAGGTGGAGATAGCCCATTTAGTTTTGTTGACGGTAAAGATCTTACGAGCCAGTGAGAGTTCCCTACGTGTGAGCATCAAGGACCGAATGCCCACGATGATTCCTCTGTCCTCTACACAGGTAACACAGCTTGGGAAGTGAGTGTCCAACAGTAGCTGTCCCGTTTCCTCTAGGCTTTTTGTATTTCCGTCTGCTATTTTAAGTGTAGAAAGGCCATTCGAATGATCTTTATTGAGTGATTTCTGCAGTCTTGTAGCTGCTGGGAGTGATTCAATCTCCTCACAGTGCTTCCTCTTTTAGATCTTCTCAGTTCATTATTATAGGCCGTTAGAGCAATCTTGTAGGATGCCCAATCGCCATTAGACTTGGCTCTATTAAATAACTGACGGGGTTTCTTGCGCAGCTCGTTTAATTGCCCACTCCACCATGGGATGTTTCTAGAACGTTTCTTCACAATCAGCTTGCAAATGTTTTTAAAAGCGTCTATTATTAAATTTTCTAAGTTGTTAACTTCCAGATTTCGCTCCTGAAAGTTAGTTATTTTTTTCCCTTAGGTGACCCATGTTTTGCCCTAGGTAGAAGTTATAAAGTGACCAATTGGTCTTCCTAACGTTTCTAATTTCAAAGGTGACTTCAACTTTCCCTTTCAGATCAAAGCAAATATAACGATGATCTGACTAGGAGACTTCATCCAATACCTTCCAATTTGATATGTTATTTGATATAAAAGCAATTGAAAGAGTAAGATATAATACCTTCCCCCTTATCGCATTTATAAAAGTTGGCTAATTTCCTTTTTTAACAACTACAATATTGTTAATTGTAATAAAATCAAGAAGAGACTCAACGTGTATTTACATCCGTGCTTCCCCATACCGTGTGATGCGCATTTGCATCACAGCACACGACCCATTGCAGGATTCGAGTCTTGCAGTATTCCACGAGCTGCAGATACTCGCGTGATACCGCTTCCTCGGAGTCGCCAGGGAGATACAAGGATGCCAGGACTATTTTTCTTCTCCCTCTGGCACTAGGCACTTCTGCCTGTATCGCCACCAGATCACGTTGAATAAGCTCTGAAATTGGAAGAAATTTAATATGTTTGTTAATCAACAGCGCCGTCTTAGGTTTTGTATTCGTTTTTATGTCACTGACCGCTGCATTCTAGTATTTATCATTAAGTTGAAGTGAAAAAGAAAATACTTTTTATTTCATTAAATATAAATATGTCGAGTTCTGTATTGAATAAAGTGCTTTTGCGGAGAATGCTCCAACTTCACAAACAGTAGGGTTCTTTGCACAGTAAAATTGGATTAACTGCGATAACCCAAAGCGTAAAAAATCATGGGTCATACCCAGACAACTATCAACATCATAGGCGAACCCTAATTTTCATTATGCTTATTCTTTGTATTCGGTGGGACCGTTAAATGTAACAGTGCATTATGAGCAGAGATGATAAAAGCATATGTATCTGTATATTTTTTGACCTTGAAAGCATTAAAATGCATATTTTGTTATTCTTAACATCGTTAAACATTTTGTAGACTGAATAAAACTTTTTTTTGAAAAAAGTATAAAAAAAACTGATACAAACTATTGCGAAACAGTCTACAAGGATAAGTACTGAGCGTACACGCCATATTTTGGGTGTGATTCTGCACTTGAAAAAATTATTCTTTTGCTGGGTGCCGCGCATGCTGACTCCAAGAGCATCGTAACCATGTCTAAAATCAACGATTTAGGGCTCCAATTGATTCCCCATCCCATTCTTCCTTGGATTATTATCTGTTCCCAAATCTGAATAAAAAAATTAACAATTGCGAAGAAATTAACTACGCCGCGAAGGAATATTTTGCGAACCTTTCGGAAAATTACTTTTCGAAAGTTTTAAAAAAGTGGGAAAATCGCTGGAATAAGTGTAATTTAATAAAAGAAAAACTACATATCAGTGACACCAAAAACTGTGATTCTTTTAATACATAAGTGCTACATGTTTCTATTATAAGTGTGCGTGGTTCTTATCCGATCACTCTTATTTTTTTGTCAGTAGCTTTGTGTTTTTATCAAAACGTTAAATATTTAATTTGAATTGATTATCTGCAATAAAACTGTTTTCATTAATTGTTTCTGCATGGAAAGGGGTGGGCGTTGTTCTTATCTGATCACGTGCCCTGGCACCCAAATCAAGGTGACGCTATGACTTCGAGCTAGCGCTAGAAGACTTTTCCTACATTCCGTTACTATTTATGCTCAATTTTTAGTTTTTTAAGCATCATTATCTTTAAATAGACTACATGCTTTCTTGATGGTTTTTATTTAGCCTGGAAAACAATAGCTGAGGTTGAAAGACGAATTGATATTTTGCTTTTTAACTTCTCTGACAAGACATCAGCTCCAACGCCGCAGTCCATTTTAGAACCATCTGTAAATAATGTGGTAT
This sequence comes from Suillia variegata, assembly GCA_949127995.1. Classification (NCBI taxonomy): domain Eukaryota; kingdom Metazoa; phylum Arthropoda; class Insecta; order Diptera; family Heleomyzidae; genus Suillia; species Suillia variegata. Next base: position 31,969,857 of record OX421842.1, read on the forward strand.
AAACGTTTTTTTGTATTGTATTCTTACTCTATTCTTTTTTCAACCGGTAGCATAAAAATGACCCAGCAGATTATACACTTGTTTACTTCTAAGTTTTTTTTATCGAAAGTTGGACCGCTTTCGTGCGAACGTTGTTGAAAGCTCCTTCTATTGTATATTCAAAAAAGATATCCGTCGTAAATTGTTTATTTTCTAAAGATCTTTCCACTACTTGAACTACATCATAAAAAGCCATTTTTTGAAGTATGCATGTTAAGCAGTGATTCATTTATTTATTATAGTCCTTCGCAGACTCATTCCCCTTTTTGCCTACCTTTGGTATAAAAACCACCTTTACCTGCTTCCAACTGACTGGAATGTGGTTGAGTTTAATACATGCCTTAAAAATCTCAAGTATCCATGATAGCATTATGTCCGACATTAACTGTAGCATGATCGTGATGATATCATCTAAACCTGGTGATGAAAAAGGAGCAAAGTTTATGTTGTATGGACACGAGTGATCTTTGAAAGAATTTTGCTAAGCCTTGAAATATCTTTAATATTTTCAATATTAGTGCAGAAGTTTTCCAAGGTATTTCCTTTAGCAAACGTTTTGGCTTTTTTGTATTGCACTCGGCTTTCCTTATACAATTGTCAATCTTCGGTGGAATAAATTAAATTGAATGCAGATATCGCCTTTTTTAAAAGTCATTTTTTGAAGTATGCATGTTAAGCAGTGATTTATTTATTATAGTCCTTCGCAGACTCATTCCCCTTTTTGCCTACCTTTGGTATAAAAACCACCTTTACCTGCTTCCAACTGACTGGAATGTGGTTGAGTTTAATACATGCCTTAAAAATCTCAAGTAGCCATGATAGCATTATGTCCGACATTAACTGTAGCATGATCGTGATGATATCATCTAAACCTGGTGATGAAAAAATAGCAAAGTTTATGTTGTATGGACACGAGTGATCTTTGAAAGAATTTTGCTAAGCCTTGAAATATCTTTAATATTTTCAATATTAGTGCAGAAGTTTTCCAAGGTATTTCCTTTAGCAAACGTTTTGGCTTTTTTGTATTGCACTCGGCTTTCCTTATACAATTGCCAATCTTCGGTGGAATAAATTAAATTGAATGCAGATATCGCCTTTTTTAAAAGTTCCGAGAGTTCATTGCTACACCATAGTGGAAAGGTTTAATTGCTATATTTTAATGGACATGATTTTTCGAATGCCTTCTTAAAGACATACTCAATAGCCCTGGCCTTTTTGTTGGAGAATATATATTATTAAATTTAAACCTTCCCAGTTTACTAGTTATAATATACCTGAACTGACGCCAGTTGGTTCTTTTTGGGTTTCTATAACTAATGGGATAATCTACAATAATATTTACATTGAAAAGTATCCAGCTGTGATATGATAAGGACTTCTTTGTGGATACTTCCCAATTGCCAACCGTGACTACGCTATTATCCGTAATTAACGTGACATCAAGTACTTTTACTATCACGAAAAGAGTTCCGTTCTTGGGAACATGAAAGTTGTTTTACTGCTGGTCTTGCTGACGCTATTTTTTTGTTCCGCTGATGCTGCTGATCTTGCTGAACTTGCTGCAGCTGTCCTGGGAAAACTAATTTTAATTTTTGCACCAGGAAAGTTTTGCTGGTAATCACTTTCTGCAAAACTTTCTCGTTATTTCCGTTTTCTATTGTTCTTGTTTTTGTGTGTGTATATTGTTTTTTTGGGTCTTTTGTAACTTTAAGTTGGTCTGTTTGATTTTTTTATAATCAGGAGTGCATACCAACTTACTCGTTACAGAAGGGGTACCTGAATTAAACTAATTAAATTAATTTTAACTATAATATACAGTGTGCTACTAAAGTCACCCTACCCCCAATGCATTTGCACGAAACACGCTGTAACTTTGTCAAATTTTAAAAAAAAAATTAAAAAATTTGATGCAGGCTTATAAATAATACATTATCTACAAAATAGGATTAAAAATATAGTATGATTTTATTTTAGTCTAATATTATTATTAAAAATGGGAAAATACTGAAATATTTGCGACAACAAAAGTCTACGTACTCTTGCTTGCATGCAAGAGTTGGCGCCTGACAAACTTTCTTCTTAAAAATAACGGGGATTTTTGAAACATGTGTGCTAGACGTCAAAATCTATGAAAATTTGTGCGAATTGGTTGAGCTTTACAACATTTTGCAAATTTCATAGTATAAATGTCGCGAAAGGAAATAATCCTAGAAAAACGTGGTCGGATATTGCAGCTCCACACAACGGAGCAAAAATCGTATGTAGAGATAGCCAAAATTATGTCCAGAAGCAAATCAACGATCCAAACAGCAATTGGCTGGCCGTTTAAAATAAATAATAAATTCACTAAAGCGTACGTGGAAATGTCAGTTGACTTTTGGCATAAGGTGATCTTCTCAGATGAGTCAAAATATAATATTTTTGGCTCGGACGGGCTCCTCCGCGTGTGGAGAAGACCTGGAGAAACGTTAAATCCAAAAAACACAAAAAAGACGGTAAAACACGGAGGCGGTGACCTTATGGTTTGGGGTTGCATTGCTGCATCGGGCGTTGGAAGCTTAGAATTTATTGATGGCGTGATGAACCAATATAAGTACATTAATATATTAGGTGTACAAATAAGTTTCCGCCGTTTTGAGAAAGATGGCGTGGCACGAGGTTTACGTTGGAATTCGCAGATGGTAACCTACTTGAAAATTAGTTTGTTTATTCCAGAACAACATAACCTTATCATGTTATTAAGTTCGCATTAGCATCATATATTTTTCTTCATCTAAAAATGTCTCAATTTCAGCCAACTCAGTGTCATTTGTCATTCGTCTCAAACAAAAAAGGAACTTGCACTTAGTTTAGAAGTCACTCAGCAAGCAGTCTCACATCGTTTAAAATCGTTTCAATATTATTTTATTAACAAAAAACGGCGGAAACTTATTTGTACACCTAATACAATAGTTAAAATAATTTGAAAAGCAGCGCTAAAAAACTTGGTATAGGGTCAGTTTTCTTCTTTCAACAAGACAATGAACACCGGACTCTATCTCGTCTATAACATGCCTCATTTATATATATGATATAAGCATGCGTGGGATATGCTTGAAAAAAAAGCACCACATAAGCAATAAAAACCTGCTGCGAAAGGCATTGCATCAAAAGTGGTCCAAGTCCGGACCTGATTATATTAAAAAATTAATGATGTCAATACCAAATTGCTTCAGAGAGGTTATTAAAATAAAGGGATATCCTACTACACTAAACCGAAAAGGTACATAGAATCAATGAATAATTCATTGAATTTGGTCCAAACATTGCGTTCATTGGCTCAATGAATCTTTGTTCATACTTTTATGAACTAGATCATTTAGCTATGTACTGTACATAAAGCTATAAGAACGGTTCATTGGGACAATGAATACATGCATTGATTTCTAAAATCAGTTTCATGAAACCATTCATTGAACCATTGTATAAAATCATAAAACACATAGAACTTTACATACAATTTATGAAAGTTTCATTGAACTAATGTAAATAGTTCATGCTACCAAAGAACGGATTCATAAATGTGTTTTTTTTTTTTAAATACAGTAGGGCCCTTTGATTTTTTTTTATTTACTTAAAAATATATAAGTAAATGAATATAATAATATTTTTAGAGTTATACGAAGTTTTATTAAAATTTTATTATAATATATTTAATTGTAAATTATTGTATACGTATGTACAGTGAGTAACATTCAGTTATTATCTATATGTTTAATGTACCTTTATCGACATCGTCATCGACTATGTCATTATCATTGATATAACCGTTTTATCCTCAATATGGTTTTCTGTTAGCAGAAAGTCTTTTTTTTTAATTTACGGAGCAGTTTGACAGAATTCCAGTAAAATCTTTATTGATCATGCAAACTCAAGGAATAAAATGTATGAATGCATGTACATACAGACAAGGAACTCTTCATAAAACTAACTAAAATATTTCTTTAAGAATTTGTACATTAAGGCAATGAATCATTTCAGGAGTATGAACACGATTAATTGATATTATGGACAATTTTTGGTTCAGTGTAGTTACTAAGTTTGTAGTTTCAATTAGTGATATCATGTTTATAGTTAATTAGTTTGTATTTGCAGTAAGAGTACGTAGACTTTTGTTGACGCATAAGTAGGAATATATATTTTTTTAAATATTTAAGATTGTGTTTGAAATGTTACTGTTTTGTTATTTTAAAGATATAATCTATTATCTTACCTATAAACCTGCATCAAAACTTTTTAATTTTATAAAAATTTGACAAAGTTACAGCGTGTTTCGTGCAAATGCAGAGGGTACGGTGACTTTAGTGGCACACTGTAATTCTCAGAGTAAAGTAGTTTAAGTAAATAATTTAAAAATATATTTTTTTAAATTCAGTTAATTTATTTTAATAACTTAGAAACTAAACTAAAGTTGTGGGCACTAACAAGCACACGACTTGTGTATCCACAATTTGAGTACAAAAACATAAAAAAAATTTAAATAAATTAAAATGTCTATAAAAATAAATCAAACACGCTTATTGTACTCGATGTTATCTGGGTTTAATTTGAAGAAAAAAAATTAATAAACTGTCCATTCTTGATGTATTTTTCTGGAATTTTATTTGTTAGTATATGTTGCAAATTTATTATCCTGGGATGCGGAACTTCTATTAGAGTCATCATATATATCATCCCATTTCTAAATCAGTGAGCATAAAATTGTTAAGTTAAGTCATCGACAATGACCCTAAAAATTTGGATATCAAATCTCATATTTTTACCCGTAATAATAGCACAATAATAGATAATTTTATAAATTGTGGGCATATTTAGTGAATAAAAGTGCGCGACAGATTTTATATAACCTAATATTCCTTCACGGTGCATCAATATATTGTATATGTTTTCAATATCCTGATTGGTGATTGGCGTTAAATTGTTCCGACCTATTTTTATTAATGGGTATTAAATTGATCCAACCTATTTCTAAAAGTGTACGTTAAATTGTTCCAACTTCATTTGTGTTGTTTTCGACAGTGACGCTAAAAATACAGATACCAATTTTCATATAGTATATTTAGGATTAATACTAGCAATATAATCGAATATTTTTTTAAACTAACAAATATAGACGTAATGGGTAAAAGTGTATTTTCTGACTCATATGGTTTGCTGGGTATGAGCCCAGTGTGGCCTATGTGAGTTAATTATCGATACACTTCCATTTTTTTTATGGGATAGGTATTACAATATATGTATGTAAATATCAATGATCTGCGTCGAGTCCTTAGTCGATGTAATGCTGTACAGTGGCGAGTACATGAGCATACATGTTGATAACATTTGCCTTTGAGTAGCTGCTCTTAAAATTTAACTTATCGGATTTGTTTTTTTTTTTTTAATTATAGTCTTTATTTATTCAATAAACATAACTTGTATCTAATTTTTCAGATTTTATTTAAAAAAAATTAAGTTATAACTCATTTTACACAAAAAAAACAATGTATCCACTTTTGCACGTATAATTTTTTTGTACCGTAAACCGTTAGTTTATTCGTGTAAAATTGAAGTCAAGCAAATAAGTTTTGCGAAAGGTTTTTAATAGATTCAGCAGCTACTTTCCTTATTTTTGTTGTGAATATCAACTAATAAGCAAATATGAGGAAAATATCTGCATCATTGGAAATTCGTATTGTTGAAATGACAAAGGAAAAAAAAAAAACAACTATGCGCGTCAAATCGTTAAAATAATAAATATTATCTTATTATTGTAAAAAAATAACGTCAAACTGGCAAGTTTCATCAAAATCGTTAGAGTCATTTTCAAGATAAAGTATACAATCTTGTTTGTTTAAAAAACTGTTTTACCATGCCCACTTACACCCACAAAAATATTTAAAAAAAATTTGTGGAATGATTATAGACCACAAACAAAAAACTGCAGCCAAATACGACCACATTCTCATTTTATTTGAAAAAATAGTTTTTGACCATGCCCAGTTAAAACCTCGATTTCAAACACTTAAAAATTTTTCACAAGAATGAAACGTCGCAATATTTTTTTCTCGTCAAGTACCACCAAACTACAAAATTTCAGCAAAATCGTTAAAGCCGATCTTGAGTTACTGGCATACGTTGCAATGAAACTTAAAAAAAAGAAAATGTTCGCGGAACTTCCCTGTACTTCCGTTAGTAACGGTACTCCCGTTAGTTAGCGGAACTTCCCGGTACTCACCTTTGTAGCGATTCTAAGTTACTACTTTGAAATTATAGGCGTAATTAAAAAAACTCCGAAACAAAATTTCAAATTTTTAGGAGAAATATTAGGAATGTGATGGTATATTTTTACTTAATTAAAAAAAAATTGTGGGCGTAATAAGTGGGCTTGGCAGATTTTGTATATCCTGTTATTCTTCCCGGTGCATCCCATTACATGTTTTATATATAGCGCATCAAGTTTCTGAGCAATGGTGGTAGGCGTAAAATTGATCCACACTTTTTTTTGAAAGTGGGCGTTAAAATGTACCAATCACGCCCATTTTCGGTTGTAGACAGTGCCTATACAAACTTGGATACTAAATTTCAGATTTTTAGGAGCAATATTAGCCACGTTATCGCATATTTTCCATTTTTTTCAAAGTGGACGTTAAATTGATCAAACCTCACCCATTTTTGGTGAAGTGGTTGTGTTTAATATTTTTATGTGAGTCTTACCAGTTTTTGGATCTATTGAATTGGTTAAAAATACACCTTTTTATAGTTCTTTATTGCAAATGATTTTGTCTTCTGTCAAGTTTAATTTCAAAGCGAATTATATGTTTTTGGATGCATTGAAATGGTTACTTTTGTGTTATTTGTAAATGCAAATAATGTAAAAGTTTCATAGTTTATCTTTCAAATGTATTTTTTTTTAAAGTCTCTGCCTATAATTCCGTTTGTTTTGATTGGAAAATCGGCTTTTAATAACACTACCCGACAGCCAAAATGATCTGGGTTAACCAATATCCATTTCTTATGTAAAATGAGGCGCTGATTTCGAAAATCATAGCCCAAAAAATTCTGTCACATCGTTTAGGAGATATCGCCCAATTAAAGATTTTGTTGAATTTCGAAAAGGTGGTGTCACGTAACTGCACATATAACACATTAGAGTAATTCGATTTCAATTAATGATAAATTAAATTATAGGTATGATTGGCTATGATTTTCGAAATCAGCGCCTCATTTTACATAGGAATTTTATATCAAATTATTCAGATCAGAACTTTTTTTGAAATTTGTCGGCTAGTGTAATTGAAAGGTGATAATATGCATTTTTCGCTGGTGTCAACTAAAAATGTCATTTGTTTGTTTCTATGTTTACCACGTGCATTGTTGTTGTGTTGGTTTGAATTTCTGTTTCACTGACCATGATTTGGATATGAATTGTGATAGATTATGACAGTGTTTGTATTTGAACTTTGTTCACTTTCGATTTTAATTTCTAATTCTACTACTTCTATAAAATCTTTTGGTCTAGCAGTGAAAATTGTTGGTTTAAATTCATCATTCAATCCTTTTTTAAAAGTACCTAAAGCAAACTTGTTGATTTTTTTTATTATGACATTTTTTTCGGCTTCTAAGGCGCTTATTCCTAGCTCTTCTATTTCTATTTAATTTTTTCTCTGAACGAATTAATTGAGTCTTACCTTGATATAGACAACTGAGTTTATTCTGAATTTGGTTTTTTGTTAAATTGTTTTTGCTTAAGGTTTTAATATCTTCCGGCTTGTTCGTACTGCGGATATATGTCCTAACTTTACTAGTTAATTTTGCATAATACACATATTGAAGTAAGTCAATTTTTCCTGTTTCATTTAAATTATTCTCAATTAATTCTACTGTTATTAAAAAACAATCTAATTCTTTATAATTTCCATCGAAAAATGAAATGGCTTTTGAGGCCGTTTCAAGGTTGAAGTTTGACATATTTTCTGATAATGCTATCTTTAACTGTATTTGTTTCGAAAAGTCTAGATATTCAAATTGTAATTTTAGATAGTTAATTTCTCCTAACTTTCTTTCTATAGTTATTTTTGTATAAATTCTATTTGGTGACTTTTTTTAAATTATTAATTTTGTAATTTCTTCTACCAGGTCGCTCATTTGGAATTTGGATTTAACGTATTTTTATATTTATTTATTTTTATACTGTTTTAATAATATTTCTATGTTTTTGTACATAATTTTTAAAATACTCATTTATACGATAAGCTATGAGTATTATTATAATAATAATAGCAAATAATAGCGCGTTCATGTTTTTCCGGGTGTTTTTTGATTGTCTGTTGTTTGGGTTTAACGTGTTTCCCATTTGTTGTTTTTCTGTCCTGATTTTGTTCGCTTTATATCATTGAAATATTCATAAGACAACGAATTTTTCGTAAAATAATAAATATAAGGTAAGAAAAGTAGAAAATTGTTCCTCTTCTCCCCGATATTGATTCTTTCTTTGTAAATTTGAAATTTTCGTACAGTCAATTGAGTGAAACGAATAACTCTTTATATCCTTCGTTTATATGCTTTGGTTCGTGGTTGCAGGATTTCTAGCGCCAGAAATAAAAGGAATTCTAGCTTTGAACAGCAAACAGCCTTGTGGTTTTTTATATGAAATATGTTATTGCTTTCTTATTCTAACATTTGTATTGAATATCTTAATAATTAATTTACCTTTTTTGTCTTATTATATTTCATATACTCAAAAATACAATTTGGTGTTTTGAGTGACTAGTTGCTTAGGTCACTCAATGCACAAAAATACACTCGATAAAGTTGCATATGTAAACCGATAACCTTTGCTTATTGGTTGACGTATGTAATTAAGTAAATAGAGCATACGCTAAGTATACTACAGCACTATCTTCCAGACTTTGTGGACGAAAGTGCGTACCCAGATGATGAAATTGTATTTCAGCAGGACGGTGACCCTAAACATGCGGCTAAAAATGTTAAAAATTGGTTTTCTAATCCAAAATTTCAGACGATGCAATGGCCAGCTCAAAGCCCTGATCTAAATCCTATTTAAAACTTATGGGCTTTGCTCAAAAAAAGATTGGCACGCTACGATAACGCACCAAAAAATCTTAACGTACTTTGATCCTGAGTTCAGACGAAGTGGCCATGCATTTCGCACCAACTCATCGAGAAATTAGTTGAAAGTATGCCTTAACGAGTTAACAGCGTCATTAAAGCTAAAGGATTATGAACTAAATACTAATTTTAAAACGTGCAAAAGTGGATACATTGCCTTTTTTTTGCAAAATGAGCTATAACTTATTATTTTTTTAAATAAAATCTGAAAAATTAGTTACAAAATATGTTTATTGAAATAAAGACTATAATTTAATTAATTTAAAAAAAATAATGCAATAAGTTAACTTTAAAGAGTTTTACAGCTTCTCAAAGGCAAACGTTATTAACAGGTATCCACATGTGCTCGCCACTGTACGTCTGTTTAAGTGGTATCGACATCTTCACCTATCTATGCATATCAAAATAAATGTATCTTTTTTCTATCTATTTTTCTTTGCTGGAGTTGCTGTGCTCACGCTAAGGATATTTTTGAACAAAAATTTGACTCGCCCACCTATTACGCTCACAATTTGTAAAACTAAGTAATTACAATCGATTATTTCGCTAATGTTGCTCCTAAAAATGGTTGGATTAATTTAACGCCTACTTTAAAAAAAAAAATATACGATTACATTGCTAATATTGCTCCTAAAAATTTAATTTTGGTATCTGAGTTTGTATAGGCATTGTCGATAATTTCACCAAAAGTGGGCATCAATTTTACTCCTACCACGATTGCTCAGAAACTTGATGCGCTATAGAAAACATGTAACTGGATGTGGCGGGAAAAATAACAGGGTATACAAAATCTGCCACGCCCACAATTTGTTTAATTTCGGCATGCCGGGCATTTGCTAGTCTTCCATATATTAGAGTATATCAAAGTATGAGCGTGATTAGATAATAAAAAGACGCATCCTTTCTAATATTATAAAGGAAGGTGTATTTATTTATTTTCGTTTGTACCGTTTTCACGCTTAAACGGCTGAACCGATTTACTTCAAACTTGGAACATATATCGAGATGGGTCTGGAAGGAATGATAGGCTATATGAAATCCGCCACGCCCACATATTACGCCCACAATTAGTAAAATTAAGTCAACAAAATCTATTATTTCGCTAATACTATTCCAAAAAATCACAAAATTTGGAATTTGAGTTGGTATGGTCACTGTCGACAACTCCACGAAAAGTGGGCGTGGTTAGATGAATTTAACGCCCACTGCCGTAACTTCGGAACGCGATGGTCTACAATGATAAAACTTGGTATGTAGGTGTATGGTGACGAAATCTACCACCTCACAAAAAGTGGGCGTGGTTTTATCAATATAACGCCCACTGCCGTAACTCCGGAACGCGATGGTCTACAACTATAAGACTTGGTATGTAGGTGTATGGTGACAAAATCCACCACCTCACAATAAGTGGGCGTGGTGGGATTAATTTAACGCCCACCGCGATATCTCATGTCCGTTGTGATCTTTGATGATAAAATTTGATATAGAAGTGTATGATGATGAAATCTACCATCTTAAAAAAAAGTGGGTGTGGTTTTATCAATATAACGCCCACTGCCGTAACTCCGGAACGCGATGGTCTACAATGATAAAACTTGGTATGTAGGTGACAAAATCCACCACCTCACAATAAGTGGGCGTGGTGGGATCAATTTAACGCCCACCGCTATATATCAGGAACGCGATGCTCTACGAAGATAAACGTTTAAGGTGTATGGTGACTAAATCTACCATCTTACAAAAAGTGGGCGTGGTCGGGTCAATTGAACACTCACCGTTGCAGCTCAGAAACGTGATACTGTACGATGATTAACTTTAGTGTGAAGGTGTTTGGGAACTATATCTACCATCTCAGCAAAACTGGGGTCAATTTAACACCCACCGCCATAGCTCAGGAACGTGATGTACTACTATGAAGGAATTTGGTTCATATTAACTAAATCTGACCGGAAAGTGTCACTACAATTTTAGTTACATACAAATGCGAAAACCGGGGAGATTAACTGCAACAGTTGCGAAACTCAGTTAAGAGGTACATGGTGACAATAATTACAAACACACAACGGGGAGTAACGGGAAGTTCTGCATACAAATTTGGTATAAAATTACCAAATTAACCAAATATTTATACAAATATAATTCCATAAATGGTGGGCGAGGCTGGAAAGTTTATTAATCTTAATTAACAAATAAGACTTGATTCTATTAAAAAAGAACCCGGCCACCGCCGGGTAATTTAAGCTAGTATAGAATATATTTTTATAAATTAGTTTAAAAAAAAAATAAAAAATTTAATATTGTATATTTTATTTTTAATAGAATTCTGGAACAAGAGGTGCAGGAACCAATGCTTTTGGTGGAAAAAAAACAGGAGATACCAGAAGACCTAATATGTAGTATCTGTAATGATGTTTTTACAGATGCAGTTATGATTCCCTGCTGCGGAAGTTCATTTTGTGATGATTGTAAGTAAACTTGTGTAAAAATTGCTTAAAATAATTTAAAAACTGTTTTTTTTTTTTTTAAATTTTAGCAAGAAAACATATTTTATTATTACTTAAAAATGGTTCTTTTGATACACAAACGTTCTAAAATAAAATTACCATCAAATTAGGGTGTTTAATGGTTTTCAGATTTTTTATATGTTATACAAGTTGCTTAAGTTAGCAAGAAAACATATTTTATTATTACTTAAAAATGGTTCTTTTGATACACAAACGTTCTAAAATAAAATTACCATCAAATTAGGGTGTTTAATGATTTTCAGATTTTTTATATGTTATACAAGTTGCTTAAGTTAGAAAGAAAAATATTTTATTATTACTTAAAAATGGTTCTTTTGATACACAAACGTTCTGAAATAAAATTACCATCGAATTAGGGTGGTTGATGATTTTCTAATTTTTTAAATTTTATACAAGTTGCTTAAGTTAGAAAGTGCGGAAAAGCAGGTTAAACGTCATGTTATAGCTTAAAATTAAATATTTTGTGTAATTTAAGATAAATTCACGTTTTTAATTAAATTTTTAAGTTCCGAATTTTCAGGATTTTTCGTCATGGCTTAATATTGTACGGATTTCAGTTCTTTTTACCACGTAAAAGTCCATGAATCAAATTATTCAAAAAGAATTGACACCCGAATGTTTATACCTTTTTATCGTCGGGGGGATCCTGCTACTTCAAGGGTCCAACGAATTAAAAATTTGATTACACCTTTTATATTTTAAAATCTTTACTTTATTTAATATTTTAAAATTGAACATTAAACGTTACTACTCAATCGATCTTTATAGACTTAATCTTTTAACGAACTGTTAAAGACATAAATTCCTACCAAACTAAATTCTAAAGAAACCTACTTATCTTTGGCAACGCCCTAACCTAGGCCAATTAAAACCAAAAGCTTGACCGAGAATCGATCGCGGCTTCTGCATTTGTTGACCTAATTCTTTATATTTACTTATTCATATTCGGCCTGATTGTAATCATAAGTCGGTTACGATTTATTTGTTTACAAAAATTGCTATTTCCTCATTGCTTGCAATTTTTTGAGTTCATCGTATTTGACAATAATTACAATCCGCTTCATGCAAATAAGCCAATAACAACACGAAATACCGGACATTTCTTGACTGCCAAAAAAAAAAACAAAAAATAGGATCGAAAAATACAAACTTCTCTTAGTTAAGTACGCTGGTAAAATTAAATTTTTTTTTAATCAATATAAAATTTTTGTAGACAACTTGAATATTTTTACAAAATAGTATTTTCTTACATTTCATCGTTTCTTTGTTGATCTTTGAAAGTATTGCACTTCATAAATAGTAAGTCGCTTAAAAACTCGATAATGCTTTCAACTTTTGTTTATTGATTACAACAAACAATTTGTTATATAAAGTTTTTTCCACTAGTTTTGTTATACAAGGTGGCGCAAAAGAAGTCATCCGATGTTGTTTGGCTCTTATTTTTTTTTCTAAATAAAAAACTTCGATTCTGTTTTTTGATTATGTTTATTTAGACCTTTAGAATTAATTGTGTTAAGTCGAGAAGATGATATCGGATAAATGGGCGCCGTCACAATTGATTGCCATACAGCCTTGTTTTATGGCATTTTCCATCACTTCGGCGAGAGTTTCGGGCGATAAATTCTCGCATTCGTGTCGGATATTTTCCTTGAGGGCTTCCAAGGTCTCAGGCTTGTTGATGTAAACACGAGACTTCAAAAAACCCCATAAAAAGAAGTCCGGGACCGTTAAATCGGGCGATCTGGCGGGCCAGTGCAAATCGCCAAAACGCGAAATTAAGCGACCCGGAAACGCGGCCTTCAGAATGTCGGTTGTGGCTCGTGCAGTGTGTGCTGTTGCTCCGTCCTGTTGGAACCACATGTCCACCAGTCCTAATTCGTCCAGTTCGGGCAGAAAAAACTCGGTCAACATTGCCCTATAGCGCGCACCGTCCACTGTTGTCGTTTGACCCGCGGCGTTCTCGAAAAAAAATGGCCCGATGACTCCTCCAGCGTGAACAGCGCACCACGCAGTCACTTTGAGCGGGTGTAATGGTTTCTCGTGCATCATTTGCGGATTTTCGGTTCCCCAGAAGCGATAATTTTGCTTGTTCACGTACCCGCTGAGGTGAAAATGAGCCTCATCGCTCATTATGATTTTTGTCGAAAAATCGTCCACTTCGGTGTCGAGATTGAGGATAGCTTGGGCATAAGCTACGCGCGTTTGGCGGTCGGCAGGCAGCAGCTGATGCACGGACTGAACTTTGTAGGGGAACATGTTCAAATCTTCCACCAAAATTCGTTGCAGGGACCGCCGGCTGAGGCCCAATTGCGTGGCACGTCGTCTGGTCGATGTTTCGGGCCTCACTTCGACGTCCTCGGTTACAGCGGCGATATTCTCGGCAGAACGGGCGCTCCGGGGCCGGCCACTATTGGCAACGTCTCGTGTGGTCCCATACTCTTCAAGGTTAGTGGCTAAACGGCGCAGTGTTTGCGCAGTCGGTGTCGGACGGCCGGGAAATCGGCGACGGAATTCGCGCTGCGCCAACACCACAGACGAATTGTTACGCAAAAAAATAGACACAATTATTCCGCGTTCTTGGGGAGTGTATCGCTCCATGGCTTATTCACTTGTATTCTGTATCTGTCTAGTCCACAAATGTCAAAACAGATTTGACATTGGCGGCCATTTGCAAAAATGAGAGCATCTTCCAATAGGGTGATTTCTTTTGCGCCACCTTGTATAATTCTTTTTTCTTATCTATTCTGTTTTAATTTACCCTTTGCCACGTGCAAGTGCACTTCCCAAAAGGTATAAAGAGTATTAATTGTAAGCACTTTTATTGCTTGTTTGCGAAAGAATGAAATATATCAAAATTTACCATAACTGAATAAAAAAAATACAACAACATTACACATATTTGGTACTAACTGCAGTATACATGTAGTCTGTTCTAAAAAATAATTTTTTCATTTGAATATTTGTAAAAAAAATTATAATAATAAAATTATTTATTGACCGTAAAAAGTTAAATTTTTCTGTTTTTCCTTGTTTCCTTGTTTTTCTGTTGTGCCATAATATCGATAACTTTTTCTGAATCTACTTGAATATTCCAATGTATTGATACCATTGCAAATACACCCATTGTATTCATTGTTAAAAATTATTTTTCAACACTGCAGGTTGTTCGGGAAGAGTTGTCAAAACAGTTAATAAACAAATTTGATATATAAAATAAAAAGAGTATTTATTAACTATATTTTACAAACACAATTAACTAATTACGAAATAATTAAAATTCTCATCTAAAAACTTTAAAGAATGTTTTCATTTAAAAAAATTCTATCATTAAAATAATAATGCAGTCCAGTCCAGGCATGGTTTAAAAACATGAACTCGGTATTAATCCCAATATAGCCGGCATGAAAACAGGCGCATCTGGATACTGGAGTTTTTATATCATATTGAAAATAATTTAGCGAGATTTCGGTTGCTGCTTCAAAAATATTTTTAAACACTTCCCTAGTATTATTTCTATAATTTCAGATCGTCTTTTTTAAATCCATTTTTTAGTGTCCCAACTAAGTCCAAAGATTTTTCTTGAATAAATATTGAAAGTGCAAACAACTTCTCACAAACTTGAACTGAAACAAACAAATTAAAGCAGATGCAAAATAATTGTTTTCCAGTTTTCCTCCGATATTTTTTCTAAACTTACGCAAGATCATTTGAACAACAAAGTTAATCACCTGGTGTATTTTTGAACATATCTCGTATTGGATTTTGTAATATTGCATTTTGGAGAACTTTGCTAGTAGTCAAATGTTTTCTTAATATGTTTATAACATCATCCATAACACCAAGGCAATTTCTTTTAGTAGGAAAATTGATTGGTAAGGGCAAGATTTAATCGGTGACTTGTGTAGGGAAAATATCTTACCATTGAAAACTGCTCTTGAATTCTGGTCTGAACGCCTCTTACATGACTAGCCATATTAGCTGCTCCATCATACCATTGTCCAAAATATTTCGAAAAATTCAACTTCAATTCTGAGCATAGTTTTAAAATGCTCTTTGTAATATTTTAAACACCTTGATTAACAACTGGGACCCGTATCCTATAAAATATTGGCTGATTACTTTCCACATAACTTATAAATACAGATAGATCGTGTACGACGTTTTAAATGAAAGCTAGGTTGAAACAGATGTGATCAAATAAAATGGACAAAATCCAAACTTAATTAACGACAACAAAAATTTGGATATATCTTCACTTTTGGGAATGATATTTTTTATTTTTTTTTAATTTTTTTTTAATTTTATATAATTTTATATAATTTGGTCCCCTTTTAGATCGATACAAATATTCCAGTGATTTTCAATCCCGATAGAAAAGTAATTTTTTTTCTGCAAAATAACAATCTCTTCCGCGGCGTCAGACTCGCGCGAGCAAAAATTTTTTTATTGATGAGTCATCATTTGAGGTTTGGAAACAGATAATAGTGCGAGGAGAGTGAGTGGGGAATAAATTGGAGCCCTAAATCGTTCATTTTAGCAATGGTTGCGATGTTCTTGTGTGCCATCATGTGTCAACATGTGGGGCACCCAGCGGCAGGTTAATTTTTTCATGAGTATGAATCTCTCCCAATATATTGCTCAGTATCCTTGTGACATCTGCTATCTTGCGCATCTTCACATTCCGGTCGACCAACACCATTTCACATATTTTTTTTAAATTTTTCCGTGTAACCGCATAGGAGAGCCTGCCGCCGGGGACTTCACCGGTAGTGGAGTTTCGGCCATTACGAAACTATCGAAACCAATATTTCATGGTGGATTTTAAAGCATCACTAGCCCCACAATATTTATCCAACTTTTCTTTTCGTTCTGCCTCTCATAAAATATTGTTTTATGAGAAAACGAAAATCGGGTTTCTCCATACTCAGCATGATGCCAAACACATCAACATAAATCGGCTGTTTAAACAAATCAAATGGCTGGATCGCGCTGAAAATTGACATGTCTGATTATTTATGAATGGACTACAAGGCTACAATCTTTTTCGCGATTGCAGCGCATTGTGCGGAGGTTACCTTTCAGACTTAGATAAATATTTATGTAATTTAAAAATACAATATTGTTTAAGTTTAAAATAAATTTTTTTACAAAAATAAAAATACATAAAACTTCATGATTTTGTCTCTATATTTATACTAAAAATCGTTTGGGAGGCTTCAGCCCCTTTACCCAATGTCATCGTATATTTTTACTTGATTAAATAAATTGAGGGCGTGTAATAAGTGGGAGTGTACAATTTTGTATATATTCTTCCCGGTGCATCCCGTTACATGTTTTCTATATAGCACATCAAGTTTCTGAGCAAATGTAGGCGTAAAAATGATTCACCATTTTTTTGAAAGTGTGCGTTAAATTGATCCAACCATTTTTGGGGAAGTTATCGACAGTGCCAATATAAACTCGGATACCAAATTTCAGATTTTTTGGAGCAATATTAGCAAAATAATCGAATATTTCAACTTAGTTTTACAAATTGTGGGCGTGGCAAAATTTTCTTTGCCCTTAACCTAAGTTGGCGTGAGCACAGCAACTTCCTAAAATTTCATCAAAATCGGATGAATGGTTTAGACGCCCATTTGGTACAAAGAAAGAAAGAAAGAAGAATTCATTTTTATATATATAAAGAGCCCTTTTTCTACACACCATTTATTAATTATTTGTAAGGCTTGTTGCAAGCGGTCCGAAATGGTCTGCTCATGCAAGCCTACTATATGCACTACTAGGTCATCTGCGTAACCTTGTGTGTGAAACCTAGACTATTAAGGTTGTGAAGGAGTTCGTCAACATCTAACGTCCACAGAAGCGGTGAGAGTACACCCCCTTGCGGGCAGCCCCTTGTGGCTGTGATAGATCTCAGTTCTCCTCCAAGCTCTACACTAGTAGTCCGAGATTTTAGCATTGCTAATATCCATTTTATAATGGATGACGATACTTCTTTTTGAAGAAGGACATTGCTTATTGCCTCATAAGAAGTGTTATCAAAAGCTCCTGATATGTCAATAATGCAACAGAGCTATTTGTTTGGATTCAAGAGCCTTTTCAATAACTGTTGTCAGGCTGTGTATTGCAGTCTCAGTAGATTTGCCGCATTGATAGGCAAATTGTAGTCTGTGCAATGGGAAAGTAATGAGGTTATTTTCCCTTTTGTGTTGATCCAAAATCTTTTCCATCGTCTTTAGGAAAAATGAGCTGAGACTAATAGGTCTGTAAGATTTGGGTAGTAGTTCTGGCTTTCGCCCTACCTTTGGAATAAACACTACTCTAACATCAGCCCACTTTGTAGGAATATGTCTTAGAAAGAGACTTGCTTTAAATAATCTGACCAGTGTAAGCAAGGGCATACTCAATCAGGCCCCGGAGATTTGTATGGACTAAATGTTGATAGAGCCCATTGTACCCGCTTTTCATTGAACAGTCTATTTGTCAGTTTGATGTCTTTAGTACTACTAGATATCGAAGATTTCATCAGTATTTGGTGCTCATTTGAAACTAAACATCCCAGAAAGTGAGTGTCCAGCAGTAGTTGGCTGGTTTCTCCCAAGGCTTATTGAAGGTGAATTGCGTCTGGAAGATCTGAATTCTTCCCACAGTAATTCTTCCAAGTAGCTCCTTTAGATTTCCTCAATTCTATATTATAGTTGGTTAGAGCATTTCTGTAGGAGAACCAATCACCCGTTAGTTTTGCTCAATTGAACATTTGCCTTGATTTATGTTGGAAGTCACTTGTTCATAGCTTCATACTCCACCAGGGAACATCCCTGCGGATTTTTTCGCTTTTTCTAGACATCTTTCATGAAAGGCACTCGTAATATTTGAAAGAAGCTCTTTTGCTTCCATTTCAAGCTCAGATTTCAGAGCAATATACTTTTTTGAACAGTTAACACTTTGTTGTAAGTTAAAGTGGAAGATATCCCAATTAGACTTTTTGGGGTTTCGGTAAATTTTTGCTTGTGTTGCAGTTGTACCCACACTGAACCGTATGTGTCTATGGTCAGACATGGATGTTTCCTGTGGCACATGCCAATTAGAGTCTTCGGACGATAGATTGCGAGAGTAATATCTAAGACTTCCCCCCATATAACATTAATGAAAGTCAGTTCGTTTTCTCGGTTAAGTAAAGTTAAGGAGTGCGTCGTTAGAAATGTGTGCATCGAAAAATAAAAATATCTCAGTAACCACTAAATCAATTTTCAAAAAAGTACATTTTATCATAGAAAATTTTATTCTAAGTAATAATAAAAAAAGTAATACAAAAAATAATTAATTAATGATAAAGTTATTGACTTTTTCCGCAACTCCTTTCATTAGAGCCTTTACAGTGTCTTCCTTGATCCTTTGGCTGGCAGCACACCATTTACGCCGAAAATCAACCACGTCCTTAGATACCCTTTGAGTGGTCTTCAATTCCCTTTTTACCAGAGCCCAATATCTCTCGATTGGCCGGAGCTCTGGGCAATTCGGTGGGTTCGCCTCTCTAGGGACAAACACAATGATATTCTTCTGGTACCAATCCAAGACTGCTTTACTATAGTGGCACGAAGCAAGATCAGGCCAAAAGAAGGTAGACACTTTATGTTGTCTTAAAAATGGTAGAAGTCTCTTCTGTAAGCACTCCTTACTATAAATTTCCGTGTTAATTGTCCCGGTGGTCACAAAAATTTTGCTTCGTTTGCCACAACTACAAATTGCTTGCCAGACGAGAAATTTTTTTGGAAACTTTGCTTTTCTTTGGGTCTTAAATTTATCTAGGACATTTCCTCTAGCATCGGCAACATAAAATTCTTGGCCAGGAAGCTGAGAAAAGTCGGAAAGAACGTATGTTTCGTCATCCATTATGCAACATTCGTACTTTTTCACAAAATTGTTGATAAGCTTTTGAGCACGCGTTTTTACCTCAACATTTTTTGCTGCATTCCGATCTGAGACTTTTTGAACTTTGTATGTCTTCAGACCAGCTTCGCCTTTCGCTCGCCGTACAAAAGACTCAGAGCAT
The DNA here is from genome assembly GCA_949127995.1 of Suillia variegata. NCBI lineage: Eukaryota > Metazoa > Arthropoda > Insecta > Diptera > Heleomyzidae > Suillia > Suillia variegata. Next base: position 31,989,624 of record OX421842.1, read on the forward strand.
CCAACTTTGCGAGCTACATTTCGTCCTGAGAGATTCGGATTTTTCTTCAGCATGGTAACCACCGTCTTCGCTTTGTTTTGGTCACCAGAACCATTTTTTTTTGCCTGTTCCTGGCTTCCGATTACAGCTAAGGTCCGCCTTAAACTTTTGAAATACTTTCGATACTGTGTTCCGGTGAGCTTTCACAATTTTTGCAATCCTTTTGTATGTGAAATGAGGATTATTTATGAAATTTTTTATAATTTCCTCACGCACTTTTTGTTCTTCGCTCATTTTTTCGCTGAATAACCAACTATTAATGCAAAAATTTGCATAATACATATCCGACATGTTTTTCAAAGCTAACATGATCAAAAAATTTGAATTTTGAATTCTTATAAAAAAGTTACAGTAGAAAAACTGTGCACAAGTTTCTAATGACGCACTCCTTATATTATACCTAAGTAAAAACTCAAGAATATACTCGCCTCTTGGGTTGATGTTTGTAATTCCCCACCGAAGATGTCGTTGCTGACAGTAGTCCGCTAGGGCTATTATACAATATATGGAGTCATGTCAGTATCTCCAGGTAGATAAGCAAAGGCAAGGATGAGCTTATGCTCCCCTTTGCTGGTAAGCAATTTGCCCATTTCGCTACTAGATCCTCAGAAATTAGCTGTGAAATATTAAAATATGTTAGTTGATTTCTTATTAACAATGCCGTTCTGGGGCGATGTTTGTTGGTGGCGTAGATTAAGTTACCGTTTGTGTTTTGGAGGCCTTTTATGCATTCTTTGTGCACCCATGGTTCTTGGATGAAAACTATAACCAAGAGCTCAGCGATAAACCTCCTTACCAGTGCATCCGAAACTGCCTTGGCATGGTGGAGATTTATTTAAATGCATCCGAGTTGTCTTTTTTGTTTGCTGGGTTTTTGTAGGGGTAGAGTCATTATTTGGCCTTTTTGTGGGCAATTGCTGCCCTTCTTTTTCGCCTTCTCTGCGGATCTGTTGTCTCCTTTTCGACCACGCGGATTACCGTGGTCTTGGCGTTTTCTCTCGGCACGATGCGGTGGTCGCATTTTTATGCGTTCAGCGACCTTCGCACGTCTTTCAACGTCTGATGGATCCTTGGGACCAGGTGTTGTTGTAGCCTGTGCTGCTCTTCAGCACTTTGGTATCTCAGCTGTTGTTGCTTTTGAGCCGCTGAAGGCAGTAAAAGAGCTTCATTTTTGTTTTTGGGGCGCATTTGGACCTTGCCAAAGCCGTAGTTCAACCAGAGTTGACGATCTTCCTTAGCATCAACGGAGGATCGATTTCAAAGGTTATCTCCACAATCTTGTATTCGGTTGAGTACACGCCAGTCATGGACCCTTAGGCCGATGTTTTGACCGTTTATGAGGCTTAGTATATCCTCCGTTGTTGTACTGTTCAGTTCAGGGAAGTATCCAATATAGATTTGGGGGCGTAGTAAATCGCACTCTTCCACGATCTTTTTCTCGCCATCTTTCCATGGCATTAGTTTAGGCACTAATGCTTTTAGTCATTTGACTGTGCCATTGTTGCCACAGGAGATGATAAGCTACCCAGCACGTAAGGTTCAATTGTTGAAAACAGGCTTTTCCTTAGCAGCCTGGTTTTTGCGTATTATATCTAAGATCACATGTTGTATGACCTTCAGCTGATCAGTGGACCATAATTTTGTTGGGTAGTCCGGCGATATGATACCCAGTTTTGTACTGCACCTCACATCCTTATAAAACATTTGTGCCATGTCCACATCCCCCTCCAGGGAAGGCACTGCTGTCTTTGGACTTTCAGATTCCGCGAGCACGGCTATCTTTGTAGGCGTTTGAGTTACTGCTCCAACATTAGCTCTTTTTGAAGAGTTTTGTTTCGGTGTGGTGCTGCTAGAGCGTTGACGCTTCATAGTAACTAGGTTTTGCCTTAGTACTTTTGCCTCAATATTTAACCCTTGGTCTAGGAGGTATTTCAGACGTTTCCGGGCGGCACCACTGAGCCGCACCTTCTTGTCGCTTGCCTTTGCTGTTTTAGAGCCACAAGCTGATGATGCTATCGTTGGGACCCAAGTCCACATCGTCGGTATGCATATCACAAGTTTCGCTGGCTTTAGACGGGCTTTGTGATGCCTTCACAGCCTGCAAAGTTGTTGGTAGTTCGGCGCAAGTTGCCAAGAGGTCACTGTAGACCAGGTTTGTTTCTTCCTTTTTTAAGATGTTAAATAAACTTGATTCTGACATTTGGTCCCACGAATAAAGGGAAAAGAAAGTCAGCCACAACAGTGCCCCATGTGTTGCGGTAAGACTAGTTACAACCAGAGGGCGCCGTTAGAAGACACACTTACGTAGTGCCATTCATCCCATTGGCAAGGTATGATAACACCTGAGATTACGGGTTTTTTCGATTTGACCTCTCTAGATCCGCCATTTTTTGTGGAAAGCAGGGGCATCTCGTGCAGGAGTGGTCGGTCTTTACATTTCATGAACTTCTGCCTTACATCTCTGTATGCAATGCCCCTTTGATAAGACGCCTTAGAACCACGTACTGACTGGTAAAGGTTGTGTCAACATCATTAGAAGCACTCTATACTTCATAGAATCATACAATTATTCATGTAATTTATCAGTTTAGGGCTTGATTAGAGGTAAAAAGTTTAGAGTTATTTCTTGTACAAAACAAAACATATGTATATTGGGCCAATCGACTCGAATATTAAAACACACTTGTTTATCTTATCTATAATATTCTTAATACTAACATATTGTAATAATCTAATTAATATTTATATATTACGCAATATTTAGGAATAGTTAATATTTATCACATTTAGCTTGAATGATTTCAATTGAAAGTACACTTTCAAAGTAACAAAACCCATAAAGGGTTTTGCAATGTATGCTCTTATTTTTTGTGTATGGCCTCTTGAAGTTGTCATGATGTTTCCGTAGACTTTGACTTACCAACATTCGTTTTAATTAGAGTAATAAGAGACCAAAAGTGGAGCGCCATAATCAGTGATTATTCGATTGCTAAACTAGAATAAAAACTACGCTTGGGTGCTTAGATTAAACGTATTGACAATGAGACTTATTTAAAAGCTTTCTAAAAAATTTGAATGTTTATGACATTGTTTTGAAACAAAGTTATTTTGAAATTAGAATCTTACTGTTAAAACTGTTTTATTTAAACAACACTCGTGCATGTGTGCTCAGACATGATCAAATCAAATCGGCACTGCTAGATTAAATTACACACATTTTTATATTGGCTTTAATTCAAAATATATACGATAATAAAAGCTTTGAAAAAATAATTATAATTTAAGTTTGTGGTTACTGACATAGATTTAAATATAAAACTAGCGAATGCCCGGCATGCGTTGCAATGCCACTTAAAAAAGAAAATGTTAGCAGAACTTCCCGGTACTCTTCGTTAGTTAGCAGAACTCTCCGGTACTCCTCGTTATAGCGATTCTGAGTTACGGCGGTGAAATTATCGGCAGTAACCATACAAACTCAAAAATAAAATCTAAAATTTTTAGGAGCAATATTAGCAATGTCATCGTATATTTTCACTTAATAAAATAAATTAAGGGCGTAATGAGTGGGAGTGGACAATTTTGTATATCCTGTTATTCTTTTCGGTGCATGCTTTCTATATAGCACATCAAGTTTCTTAGCAATGGTGGTAGGCGTAAAAACGATCCACCCTTTTTTGAAAGTGGGCGTTAAATTGATCCAACCACGCCCATTTTTGGGGAAGTTATCGATAGTTTCTATAAAAACTCAGATACCAATTTTCAGATTTTTAGGAGCAATATTAGCGAAATTATCGAATATATTAACTTAGTTTTACAAATTGTGGGCGTAATAGGTGGGCGTGGCAAATTTTTCTTTGCAGAAAACCTAAGTTGGCGTAAGTATAGCAACTTCCCAAATTTTCATGGCAATCGGGTGAATGGTTTCTTTCTTAGAAACATATAAAGTAGTGGTCAAAATTATAGCGCACTTAGTATGAACATTTTTAACCATTGATATTTTCGAGACTTGTCAAAGAGAATGCTATCCGTATTTTTTTTTTGTAAACATGATTTAGTTCTTATTATATATATATATATATATATATATATATATATATATATATATATATATATGTTGCGCTGCAAGCAATATGCTTTGCTAATATTTCTCGGGAAATAGAAAGAATGGAAATAAAAGGCAGTATAAGTCTTCAATTTAAATTACAATATATTTGAGACGTATTCTTACCCTTTCCATTGTTCATAAACGAGTGAGGGGGTTTTCAAAACAATAACAAAGATGCGGATAAGCCGTTTTAGAACATTTGGCGCTACTCCTTATGAGTCGCGCTCTCTCTGTATTTTTAACAATTCAAAATTAGGCCATTCTAAAATAAGCTGTGCGTTTGGCTTAAACATTACCGCCCGCCTTGCAGTAACACTGCAATTGTTTTAAGTAATTAAGCTTATTATTTAAGATACGTTATGTCATAGAAAGTGTGTTAAATAGCCAGGCGCTTCTGGCCCGGGTCCAGCGATAAACGGTTCCAACCTAACCATAGACCTCGAAAGTACCAGCCCAGACGGCAATGACCTGGCTCCGGCAACCGGCTCAGAAGGCAATGACCTGGGTCCAGTGCTCAGCGGCTCTAACCTAACCATCGACGTCGAAGGTACCGGCCCAGACGGCAATGACCTGTGTCCGGCAGCCAGCCCAGACGGCAGTGACCTGGGTCCAGCTTTTTTATTTAAGTTGGTATTTTCTTTGAATTTGGCAGCCAGCCCAGGCGATTCTGGCCCTGGTCCAGCTACCCTCTTATTGAATTTTTTAACTACTTTAAACTTGGTATCCAGCCCAGGCGATTCTGGCCCGGGTCCAGCTACCGGTTTAATAAGGAACCAATCAACTGCTGGCATCTGATCGTTTTCTTGAAAACGATGTAGCATACTGTGATGCTTTCGACTACAATACTGACACCGTATTTTACTTTTACATATAGCTTTTTCGTGGTTGTGGGAGAGACAATTTGAACAATCTTTCTTTGAAAGCACCATATGTAGCTTCTCTTTTACATCAATTGCTCGGAACTTAGGGCAAAAACGAATTGGATGCCATTTTAAGCATACGCACTTGATTTTAAAATTTTAGTTGTAGAGGAAAAATTCGATTTTTTAGTGCTCTTCTTGCTTGTGTTATCTACTGAACTGGAGAATTCTGAATAATTTACGCAAGGTGAAATTGTCGAAAAATATGATAGGATCTCGTTACCTTTTGGAGAACTTGCTGCTTGCACTTGGGCAGCATTAATGTCGCTACTTGGAATAGGAGAAATTGGTTGTTGAAGTTTATCTGAGCGAATAAATAAAGACGAATTTCCAGTGTAACCACGGTGTAAAAGAGAGTTGTGTCTTCTCTTAAAGACTGCACAACTAACACAGCTTTTACATTCTCTAACATGGTGAGAATGCGCCAAACAATTTAAACATAGATTAAATTTCCTAACCGTAGCTAATCTCGTATTCAAGCTCATTTCAGTAAACGTCGGACAGGTTTTTAAAAAGTGCTGCTCATGAGGACACAGTTTACAATTATAACCCATTTCCGTATGATATGGTCTTATGCAGTTTAAACTTGGAGCGTCAAATAACATATTTTGTGAACCTAGATGTGTAGTTGATCCGAGATCCGAAATTGTTTCAAGAGTTTGAAACCTTCTTGTCAAAAAATCGTTTAATTGTTTCCATTTGGGAAGCTCGAACTTTTTGGAAATACTTTGCTCCCATAACACAGATATACAAAAATTGTATCCCAATTGTTAACATCTATCTTATATAGTTCTAGAGTGGAGATGCAATTATTGATATCACGTTGTAATTTCTTTAAGGCGCTACCAGACTCAGTGTCAATTATCGGGAGATTAAACAAAATTTTTAACTGCGTGTTGACTAGAATTCTGTTATTTTCATATCTATCAGACAGGTTCTGCCAGGCTTGCGCAAACCCATCATTAGTAAGCGGAGACTTTTGAACTACTTCCCTATCTTCACCCCTAGTTTTCTGGTTAAGATGGAAAAGCTTTTCCACCGGCATAAGGGAAGTATTATTAATATATATTGTCGTAAATAAGTCACGGAATGAGGACCACGAAGCGTAGTCGCCGTGGTAAACTTCTGTGTCGCAAGGGGGCAGGTAAACATTATGATCCGTCATAGGATATGTCATCATTAAATTATTGTCAATATGTGATGTTTGATTTTGAGGTGGTACTGCGCTATGAATTATCGGGGAAATTTTGTTTACTGCTGTTTGATTGGTTGTGGCTTGAAATTGTGTAACTTGGGGTGCCACTTTCTCTCTAAATAAATTGAAGTTCGGATCTGATTCGTAATTTTTGTTAAGATTCTCAGTGAATTCACTCATTTTAGCAGCAGTTGCAACGTATGCGTTAAAACAACTTCGGTGGTTTGACTTAATCAAAACTATGGAATCTGTATTTTCCCCGTAAGTAGTCTTGACTTCTTGTAGATATAGATAATATGTTGCCTTAAGAGCATCCCATGTGGACTGAAGTTCCTCCCTTTGAACTTCAATCGAAAAAACGCTTAACTCTTGGGGATCCATTTCATTAAAAATCAAAACTATTTCATACAGTGAATCTACTAACGAATTATATTTTTCTACTGTGGCCTCTAAACCTCAAAATTACTCAAAAAGTTTACAAATTTAATAAAGCAATATATTACAACTATACTTGATCACAAACAAATTCTCCTATAGAATATGCTAGTGAAATGTTGCAATGCAAAATTTTAATTATTTATTAGCAAAATTTCAAACCAAATGAAATATGAAATAAATTGAATAAAAAATTTTTTTATATATGAAAAAAACGTATAATTCACCCTTATACTTCTTTAAATGAAAATTCTAAAGATAGTTGCAAAAAAAAGACCAACTAAAAAGTTTCGAGTTTAATAGAGGACCACTCTAATGGTTTCTTACAACCACTCTAATGTGTATCAAATGCTACCACCCTAGTGATATACCAAACAAAATTAAAAAAGAAAAAGATCACTCTAAAGTGTAATATTAAAAATGAGGACCAGTCTATTAAAGTTATTTAACTCGAACCAAAATATTTAATTGTTCATTTACTCTTTAATTAAACAAGTAAATAAAAATAATATAAATAGCAACAATAATAACAACCTTTAAATATGTGAACAACGCATGTAAAATGTGTATATTTTATTTTAAAACCCGCATGGTTTTTCACGATTAAAAACCACTGATCTTACTTTTGTTTGCAAAGCAAGCAAACCTAGAAACAACAAAAAAACAAAACGATCGACCGCTGCTACCGAGTGTGTGCTGTGTATATGCGTGTGTGCACTGCAACTGTTCTAACTGCAGTCGCTGTCGAAAGCAAAAAAAAAAAATACTAAACTTCGTTTGCGTTTTTTTTCTTATAGTTTTTTTTTAAGAACAACCAAAAGGAGATTTGGTATGTTCGTCGCGTGGTGTATGTCAAAATACACTCAGTAGAAAAAGTCTGCGTACACCGAAGAAAAAAATTTCATGTCATAAAAGTCAATCAAGAACACAATTTTTTTGTTAAAATTTAATTGTATTCTTTGAAGTATTGTTTTGTCTTTCTTTTGGGATAAAAAATTTGTCGTAAACGTTTAACGTAAACCCTACAAAAATTAAAGACAGAAAAATCAACGCTATGTACTGCAGAAAAAGTCTGCGTACAGCACTTAAAATGGGGGTTTCCCGGCTTTCAAAATGCACCATTTTCGTTTGTTTACTTTTTACTCGTAATAAGCGAACAAAAGCACCTATCAGGTCATTTAATTATTTAAAAGTGAGTGAAATTGGTGATATGGCTGCTATAGGAAAAGAGATTAATATAAGTGAAAGGAAAATCATTATTGACCTATGGGAAAAAGGTAAAAGTTTTCGAGAAATTGGCGAAATCATTGGAAGAGCACACTAATCTGTCCAAAGAGTTGTGACAAATTTAAAAAAAACTGGTATACTAGTCTCTAAGGCAAGATCAGGACGTCCATCGAAGCTGACAACGAGAGAAACACGCTGCATTCTGCAATCAGTAAAAGCCAATCCTCGTGTTACTGCATCGGCACTCCGTAATGATATTGAGGAGAGGTTTCAAAAACATGTTTGCGTCGATACTGTGCGAAAAATATTGAAAAAATTTGATTATCACGGCCGTGTTGCGAGCAAGAAGCCTCTCGTGTCAAGAGTGAACAGACTCAAGCGATTGGCATTCGCAAGGGAACATATTAATAAGCCCCCAAAGTTTTGGAAACGTGTAGTTTTCTCGGATGAAAGCAAATTCTGCATCTTTGGAATCAAGGGACGGAAGATCGTTTGGCGAGAACCGCGCACTGCCTTCAACAAAGAAAATTTGTATCCAACCGTCAAACATGGTGGTGGTGGAGTTATGGTGTGGGGGTGTATGGTCAGCAATGGAGTGGGCAGAATGGAGTTCATTGAAGGAACTATGAACAAAATAGACTACATGAACATTTTAAAGCGCAATTTAAAGCAAAGTGCCGAAAAGTTGAGGCTCACAAATAGTTATTTATTTCAGCAGGACAACGACCCCAAGCATACGGCGGAGGTAGTCAAACTCTGGTTGATTTATAATGTGCCCAATCAGCTTAAAACACCACCACAATCCCCAGATCTAAACCCCATTGAGCATTTGTGGGATTTATTGGAACGAAAAATCCGCGCACAAACCATAACTTCCAAAGATATGCTCAAAAAAGTTATTGCCGAAGAGTGGGACAAAATTAGCCCTGAAGAGACTGCTAAATTGGTAAATTCCATGCAAAAACGCCTAATGGAAGTCATTCAAAAGAAGGGATACCCAACAAGCTATTAAATATATTTTAATTTTCTTTTTAAATATTATAATTTTTAAGTAACTGTACGCAGACTTTTTCGTTATCGCAAAGCGTTGTTTTTTTTTATTCTTATTTTATATAATTTTGTTAAGCAGCTTAATGTGTTTAATTTTTTCTAAAAACAAACACAAAACAATACTTTAAAGAATTACAGAATATAATTACATTTGAATAAAAATATTTAATTTTTAATGTACTTTTGTAACAAGAATTTTTCTTTTCTTTGGCGTACGCAGACTTTTTCTACTAAGTGTATATAAGTATATACGAATGTAAAAATTGTTTTCACAGTGGTTCAATATGAATACGCATATAATTTATTAATTTTATTACAATTTATGGGTGTCCAATGGAGCACCGAACCACTGTGCAATTTTTTTATAACAACTTTAAATGTAAACAAATTCGCACTTGCACCGAAAGAGATTTACATATATCTATACAGGGTGGCGCAAAATAAGTCATCCGGCCTTCAGAATGTCGGTTGTGGCTCGTGCAGTGTGTGCTGTTGCTCCGTCCTGTTGGAACCACATGTCCACCAGTCCTAATTCGTCCAGTTCGGGCAGAAAAAACTCGGTCAACATTGCCCTATAGCGCGCACCGTCCACTGTTGTCGTTTGACCCGCGGCGTTCTCGAAAAAAAATGGCCCGATGACTCCTCCAGCGTGAACAGCGCACCACGCAGTCACTTTGAGCGGGTGTAATGGTATCACTCGCGGATTTTCGGTTCCCCAGAAGCGATAATTTTGCTGGTTCACGTACCCGCTGAGGTGAAAATGAGCCTCATCGCTCATTATGATTTTTGCCAACACCACAGACGAATTGTTACGCAAAAAAATAGACACAATTATTCCGCGTTCTTGGGGAGTGTATCGCTCCATGGCTTATTCACTTGTATTCTGTATCTGTCTAGTCCACAAATGTCAAAACAGATTTGACATTGGCGGCCATTTGCAAAAATGAGAGCATCTTCCAATAGGGTGATT